>PVJD01009271.1:0-64457 GCA_004026545.1 Mormoops blainvillei | reverse complement strand
ATTAAAATGGCAGATATCAAGGACAAAGAGAGACTTTTAAAGGCAACAAGGGACAAACATGAAGTAACATACAAGGGAGTCCCAATAAGGCTAGCAGCTGACTTCTCCACAGAAACACTACAAGCCAGAGGGAATGGCAAGAAATATTCTGAGTAATGAAAAGGAAAGTCTTGCAACCAAGACTACTCTACCCAGCAAGGCTCTCAATTAAAATGGAAGTGATACATCACATCAGTCAGAATGGCCTTCATAAACAAATCAACAAAAAACAAGTGAGGATGAGGATGTGGAGAAAAGGGAACTCTACCATGCTTTTGGAGAGAATGCAGGCTGGTGCAGCCACTGTGGAAAACTTTTGGAATTTCCTGAGAAGACTAAAAATGGAACTTCCTTTAGATCCCACAATTCCACTGCTGGGATTATACCCTAAGAATCCCAAAACACCAGTTCTAAAGAACCTATGCACCCCAATGTTCATAGCAGCACAATTTACAATAGGCAAAGATTGGAGGCAACCTATGTGCCCAACAGTAACTGAGTGGATTAAAAAAACTATGGTACATTTACACAATGGAACACTATGCAGCAGAAAAAAAGAAAAGAGCTACTACCCTTCACAATGGTGTGGATGGAACTGGTGATCATTATGCTAAGTGAAATAAGCCACATGGTGAAAGTCAGATACCATATGATCTCACCTATAAGTAGAACTTAATGAACAACATAAACAAGCAAACAAAATGTAACCAGCAACATTGAAATAAAAAACAATCTGATAGTTTCGAGATGGGAGGAGGGAGGACAATAACAGAGGAAAAGGAGGGGAAGGGTCCTCAAGAAACATGCATAAAGGACCCATCAACAAAGCAAAGTGGGGGAAGGATTAAGGGTGGGAGGTGGGGATGGGTAGGGCTGGGGAAAGTAGTGGCTGGAAAATGTTGAAAAAAATAGGTGGGGGAGGCTAAGAATAGTATAGAAAATTGGGAATCCAAAGAACTGATATGTACAACCCGTAGACATGAACTAAGAGGTGTGCGTATGATGGGATGGGGTTCAGGGCAGAGGAGATAAAGGGAAGAAAAAGAATGTGACCTCTGTAATAGCATAATCAATGCAATATACCAAAAAATTTTGATTCTGTTTTTCATCTTATTTGTTCCCCTTTGCTTTCATTTCTATTTCATGTCCATCATCTCTTTATAGTAATTTTATATCTAATTTCTTTGCAGTTTCATGTTATGTAATTATTTTTAAGCCTGACTTGGATGTTCCTGATTATGGGTTCAAATATTGTTTATGCTAGTTATGGCTGCATCAGATGTGACATTTAACTCTAGAAACATTTTCATTTATTTCTAGTATTTGTTTCTCGTATATTTTGAGAGCTCATTTTTCCATCTGCTGTTTTAAAGATTTTTAAAAATATATTTTATTGATTATGCTATTATAGTTGTCTCAATTTTTCCCCCTTTGCCCTCTTTGCCCATTACCCCCATTCCCTCCAGCAATCCCCTTCCCCCTTAGTTCATGTCTATGGGCTGTGCACATACACTCTTTAGCTTCTCTATTTCCTATACTATTCTTAATATCCCCCTGTCTATTTTGTACCTACCAATTGGTGCTCCTTAATCGCTGTACCTTTTTCCTGTTCTCCTCTTCCCCCTCCCAGCTGATAATCCTCCAAGTGATCTCCTTTTCTGTGGTTCTGTTCCTGTTCTGGTTGTTTGCTTAGTTTATTTTTTAGATTCAGTTGTTGATACTTGTGAATTTGTTGCCATTTTAATGTTAATAGTTTTGATCTTCTTTTTCTTAAGTCTCTTTAACACTTCATGTAATAATGCCTTGGTGATGATGAACTCCTTTAGCTTTACCTTGTCTGGGAAGCATTTTATCTACCCTTCCATTCTAAATGATAGCTTTGCTGGATAGAGTAATCTATGTTGCAGGTCCCTGTTTTTCATCACTTTAAATACTTCTTGCCAGTCCCTTCTAGCCTGCAAAGTTTCTTTTGAGAAATCAGCTGACAGTCTTATGCAAATTCTTCTGTAGGTAACTATCCGCTTTTCCCTTGCTACTTTTAAGATTCTCTCTTTATCTTTAACCTTTGACATTTTAATTATGATGTGTCTTGGTGTGGTCTTTGGGTCCAACTTGTTTGGGACTCTCTGCTTCCGGACTTGTATGTCTCTTTACTTCACCAAATTAGGGAAGTTTTCTTTCATTATTTTTTCAAACAAGTATTTAATTTGTTGCTCTTACTCTTTGCCTTCTGGCATCCCTATGATTGAGATGTTGGTATGTTTGGAGATGCCTCAGAGGCTCCTTAGCCTATCGTTGTTTGAATCTTTTTCTTCTTTCTGTTCTGATTAAATGCTTATTCCTTTCCTATGTTCCAAATTGTTGATTTGAATCTCGGCTTCATCCACTCCACTGTTGGTTCCTTGTAGGTTTTTCCTTATTTCCCTTAATGTAACCTTCATTTCTGCCTGGTTTTTTTTATGCTGTTACTGTACTCAATGAGTTCTTTCAGCATCCTAATAACTGGTGTTTTGAACTCTGCATCTGATAGGTTGGTTATCTCTGTTCCATTTAGTTCTTTTTTGAGGGGTTTGTTCTGTTCTTTCATTTTGGCCATATTTCTTTGCCTCCTCAGTTTGGCAGACTCCCTGTGTTTGTATCTGTGTATTAGGTCAAGCTGATTTGATTCTCAGTCTTGGTAACATGGCTCATTGTAGAAAAGGCACCTGTAAATTGTGTGGGGTGTAGACTTAGGTAATCACCTGAGTGGGGCAACCCACTTTATTTCTTTGTGGCTTTTTGTGAAGGGAGGGCTCAGAGGAGACAGTGCCACTACCTGGCTTCTGGAGGTTTTCCCAACACTCTCCCTGTGTCCAGTTACTTCACTTTACCCCCATATGTGACTGCCCTTCCAGCTGTTTCCCTGATGCTGAATCCCAGAGTGGTTGTGTCTGCATATGTTCTAAGTCTGTGTGGGTCCTTTAAGAGGAGGCTTCTGAAAATCTGGTGGTTTCTCCAAGCACCCCAATCCCCACTGGTTTTTACAGCCAGAATTTATGGGACTTTATTTTCTTGGAAGTGGACCTGGGACTGTGTAGTCTGGCCTGGGGCTGGGATCCCTTACTCCTGAGGTATCCCTCCTCATTTTTTACCCACCACACATGAACGTGGGACCACCAGTTCTGCTACCTCTCTGCACCACACTGAGTCTCCAATGCCTATTCACCCATCTCCCTGTCTCTGCCCCTCCTGGATGCCCACCTGGATGAATGTGGCTTCTTTAAATTCTAGGTTGTTGGACTTCTATACAGCTCAATTTTTCTGACAGTTCTGGGTGATATTTGTTTTGAGGTCTAGTTATATTTTTTTCTATAGCTATGCAAGGAGGTGAAGTGTGTTTACCTATGCTTCCATCTTGACCAGAATTCTGTCTTAAGGCTTTTAAAAATAAGATTGCATTGCTTACACATTGTTTGAAATTATAGGCAAATTTGTTTTTAACTCTTAGTCTTTAAATTTTGCTGTCGTAATACATGTTATTAATTTCCTTTTTGATTGTATTGTTCCTGTCTTTCTTTTGTGATTTATATTCAGAAGTCAAGTTGTTCAACCAGCTATTCATGAATTTAAAGAGCCCAATTACTAGTCCTGGCCTCCATACTTTCAGACATTTTTATGTGAGAGAATAAAACTTTCAGTAGCCTTAAACTACTATTTAGAAGGGTGCCTCTGTTACTCATAATCAAATATAATTCCTAATGAATACATGCTCAGTGTAGAATGGAGATGTAACATCTATGAATATTTATAAACCAAATATTATTTTGTCAAAACAGAAACTACAAGAAATGTAAGGAAAACTAAAAAAAATTAAATTAGTATTACATTTGATTTACTTTTTCCTAGATAAACTATATAAAATTATAAAAGATATGGAAAAACACACTTCAATATGTTAAACTAAAATTAAATAATAGAAAAAATAGAAAATATGCTGAGAAGTGTATAGAAGAGCTGAATGTGATTCACAAATTTGGTTTTTCAGTAACTGAGAAAGGTAAATTAAAATTTACTATAATTCAAAACCGCAATGAGCTACCACTTCACACCAGTCAGAATGGCCATCATAACCAAATCAACAAACAAGTACTGGCGAGGTTGTGGAGAAAAGGGAACCCTAGATCACTGTTGGTGGGAATGCAGACTGGTGCAGTCACTGTGGAAAACAATTTGGAATTTCCTCAGGAAACTAAAAATGGAACTGCCTTTTGACCCAGCAATTCCACTGCTGGGATTATATCCTAAGAATCCTGAAACACCAATTCAAAAGAACCTATACACCCCTATGTTCATAGCAGCACAATTTACAATAGCCAAGAATTGGAAGCAACCTAAGTGCCCAACAGTAAATGAGTGGATCAAAAAACAATGGTACATTTACACAATGGCATACTACATAGCAGAAAGAAAGAGCCACTACCCTTCATGATGGCATGGACGGAACTGAAGAGCATTATGCTAAGTGAAATAAACCAGGCAGTGAAAGACAAATACCATGTGATGTCACCTATAAGTGGAAGGTAATCAAAAAAAGTAACAAGCAAGCAAAATATAACCAGTGACATTGAAATAAAGAACAAACTGACAGTAGCCAGAGAGGAGGGAGGAGGGGGATAACAGGGGAAAAGAAGGAGAAGGGTCATCAAATCATATGTATAAAGGACCCATGGACACTGCAAAAGGTGGGAAGGGTTGAGGGTGGGAGGTAAGGGTGGGTGGAGCAGGGGAAAGTGGTGGTGGGAAAAGAAGACAACTGTATTTGAACAACAATAAGAAAATGGAAAAATTTACTATAATTCTTTGGAATTTGGCTATGGCTTCATTTTGTTCTGTCACTTTATATTTTGTAGATTTGGGGAGTATGTTACTAGACACATACAAATGTAGAACTTTCATATCTTTCTGGTGAATTAACCCTTACTTCATAATGAAATGTTTCTTTTATTATAAATGTGTTTTGCCTACTAATTTGCTTTGAGATTAGTCCTGCTATACCAGATTTCTTGTGGTAAGTGATTGTGTGCATTTTTTCTAAACTTTACTTTCAAAATTCTGGTACTCTTATATTTAAAGTGTGTATCTTATAAGTAGAATGTACTTTCTCTTTTTTATCCCATTTGATAGTCTTTGAAATATTTATATAATTTACATTTAATGTAATTACTGGTATAGATACATCTCAGAGATAGTGTGAGTTTGTTTCCAGACTTCTGTGATAAAGCAAACTTCAAAATAATGCAAGTCACATAGTTATTTTGCTTTCCTAGTGCATATAAATGTTATGTTTACACTATACTGTAGTCTATTAACTGCACAATAGTATTACATCTATAAAACAATGTGTATAACTTAATTAAAAATACTTTATTGCTAAAAAATGCTAACTATCATCTGAGTCATCAGTGAGTCATGTTTTTGCTAGTGGAAAAAAAGCAATAAAGTGAAATGCAACAAAATGAGACATACCTTTATATTTATATTTAAATCTACCATCATACTTGTTTTTCTCAATGTTCCATATATTTTATGTTTTTTTCCTCTTTACTTGTTTCCCATTCATTGGTAAAATATTATCTTTTTATTTAATTTCTCCTCCATTAGATTATTACCTACACATTATTTTACTCTTTTTCCAAGCCTACTGTAGAGATTACAAAATGAATCCATTATTCATTTTGTTTTAATATAAATTAAATACTTTTCCACATCTCAGAATATTTAAAGATTTTAGAACACATTAACTTAATTTATACTCTATGGCAAATTATTTTATTTCAGATTCAGAAATATGTTTTGACCTCCATAGTTTTTGTAAAAGATTGCATAATCCTGCTCAATATCATATGATTCAACATGTCTCCATGTGGTAAATTTTTTTGATCCATTGACACAAGGTTTGATTATATTATTTACACTGACCAAAGGAATTTAAGTAGAAGTGATTGCATGTGACATCAAACCAGATACTTTCGAGCCATTGGAGAATTCTACCACTTCTGTTTTTGTTCTGTTATGAGAACAATACGTCTCAAATAGTGGTTACTTCTACTGGCTGGATATTTAAATGAAGACAATATGTAGAAAGAAACCAAAACCATCTGGAGCTATTATAGTCAACGTATAATGTGAGAAAAAAAATATTGTGTTAATCCACTGAGACTTTGAGGAGTACCTGGTACTGCTGAATAACCTATGGATGCTGACCAAAACATCCCTTACTCTCTTTTGTGGTATTGTTTGAATATATTTTAATTTTAAATGTATATTTTAACAGTCTTGGACATTATCATTACAATTTGATGAAGTCTACATCATTTCAAATTACATGTTCACTTTTTTAAAGTGAAAACTAAAGTTTTAATAAAAAATTCTTTCCATCTGAGCCATATAAGCAATTTCAAATGATCCAATGTTATCAATTAGATTTTTTCTCTCTTATTATTTTTCTTTTTTTTTGGTATATTTTATTGAGTATGCTGTTATAGTTGTCCCACTTTTCCCCTCTTTATCCCCTCTACCCTGCATCCCATCCCATCCTCCCCACACCTCTTAATCCATGTCCATGTTCTGCATACATTAGGTCTTTGGTTTTTTAATTTCCCACACTACTCCCAGCCTCTCCCTGTCCACTTTTTTTTTGTCAACATGTTCCCACCACCATTTTCCCCAGCCCCACCCTCCCCCACCTTGCACCTTCAATCCTTCCCCCATTTGGCTTTGTCCATGGATCTTTATGCATGTTCTTTGATGACCCTTCCCCTCCCTTTCCCCTGTTATCACCTTTCCTCCTCCCCTCTAGTTACTGTCAGTTTTTTCTTTTATTTCAGTGTTGCTGGTTATATTTTGCTTGCTTGTTTATTTTGCTGATTAACAGGCTAGATGGAGCAGAGGATCGAATCAGGAAGCTGGAGGACATGGTAGGAAAAAACACTCCCAGAAAGAGCAAGAAAATGAAAAAAAGGCTCAAAAAGAATGAAGAGGTGTTAAGGAAAATTCAGAACAACATGAAACATAATAATATCAATATAATAGGAATACCAAAAGGAGAAGAAGAAGATCAAGGGATAGAAAACCTGTTTGAAAAAGTAATGATGGAAAACTTCCCTAATTTGAGGAGAGAAAAAGTCACACCAGCCCAGAAAGCACAGAGGGTCCCATTCAAGAGAAATCCAAAGAGACCCACCCCAAGACATATCATAATTATAATGGTAGATATCAAGGGCAAAAAAAAGAATCTTAAAGGCAGCATGGGAGAAACATGTAGAAAGATACAAGGGAGCCCTGATAAGGCTAGCAGCTGACTTTTCCACAGAAACCCTACAAGCGAGAAGGTAATGGAGAGAAATATTCCAAGTTATGAAAGCAAAGACCTGCAACCAAGACTACTCTACCCAACAGGCTCTCAATTAAAATGGAAGGCAAAATAAGGAGTTTCTCAGACAAAAGAAGGCTAAAAGAATACACTTCCACCAAATCAGTATTGCAAGATATGCTAAAAGGACTGCTTTAAGAAGATGAAGAAAAAGAGTGAGAGAGAGGAACACAGATACAAAAGGAAAAAATGAATAAGTACCTATCAAGAATAACCTTAAATGTAAATGTATTAAATGCTTCAATTAAAAGACATAGAGTAGTTGAATGGATAAGAAAACACGACCCTCACATATGCTGCCTACAAGAGACCTGCCTCAGAACAAAAGACCCATAGAGACTAAAGGTAAAGGGTTGAAAAAAAATATTCCAAGCTAATGGACATGAAAAAAAAGCCAGGGTAGCAATACTTATATCAGACAAAATAGACTTGAAAACAAAGGCCATAAAAAGAGACACAGAAGTACATTTCATAGTACTCAAAGGAAGAATCTGTCAAGAAGACATAAACATTGTAAAGCTATATGCAACCAACATATGAGTACCCAAATATATAAGGAAAATCCTGGAGACCTTAACAAAAGATATAGACAGCAACACTTTTGTTAGTTTAAAATTACAGTTGACATCCAATATTATTTTATATTAATATGCAATAGCCAAGCTATGGAAGCAACCTAAGTGCCCGTCAGTCAATGATTGAATAGAAAAGAGGTGGTACACATATACAAAAGATTATTGTTTACTTTTTTATATCTCCATTCCTTCTGATTTCTCTGTGTTTCTATCTGAGATAATTTTCCTTCTGCATGAAGGACTTCCTTTAGTAATTCCCTCATTTAGTTATACTAGTGATTAATTTTCTTAATTTTGGTTTTTCTGAAACATCTGTATTTTTGTTCTGCCTTTGAAGAATATTTCTGTGAGTATAGAATTATATAGGTTGAAAGTTATTTTATTTTAGTGTTTTCAGGATTCCATTACTTTATGGCTTCCATTATTTCATGTGACAAGACTTTTTTTTAAAAGATTTTATTTATTTTTTAGAGAGAGGGGAAGAGAAGGAAAAAGAGAGGGAGAGAAACATCAATGTGTGGCTGCCTCTTGCACGCTCCCTACTGGAGACCTGGCCCACAATCCAGGTATATGCCCTAGACTGGGAATCAAACCCATGACTCTTTGGTTCGCAGGTTTGTACTCAATCAACTTAGCCACACCAGCCAGTGCAGGTGAGAAGTCTTTTGAGTTTATGGTGCTTCTCCTTTGAAAGTAAATATATTTTCCCCTCTGGTTGTTATCAGGATATTCTCCTTGTCTTTGGTTTTCATTAGTTTTACTGATATGTTTAGATGTGGGGTTTTTATATGTGTTCTCCTTGTTTTTAGTACCTCTCAAGTCTGTAGTTCGTTATGTTTCATCAGTTTTGGAAAATGCTCAGTCCTTATCTCTCTAAATTTGCTCCTGTATCCTCCCCTTTAGAATTCAAATTTCATATGTTAGATGTTTTCACTGTTCACCATATATATCTTATATTCTTTTATTTGGATTTCTATCATTTGCTCTCTTCATGATTCATTTTGGAGCATTGTATCCTAAACTATATTGTATGTTTTATAATTTTTTCATTAGCTGTAACTAATCTCTTCTTAAATGTATCAATAATGTTCTTGTAATTATTTTATTTTTCTGTCATAAAAATTATATTGGATTCTTTTTATTTATAGTTCCTGGTTCTCTATTGGAATCTCTGAATATAGAGACATTTCTTTTAAAGTAGTGTTTGATCATTCTAATATCTGAATCTCCTGAAGGTCTGTTTCCAATGTTTAATTTTCCTCCTTTTCCATTTGTCTACTTAATTATTTTTCATTTCATATTGCTTACTGTGTATAAAATAGTGTCAAGGCAATTAGAAGCTCTGGATAATGTTTTCTTTCTCCAGTGAGGATATTACTTTATTTCTGTAAGGCAGTTAAAGTAGGGGCATGCCACCTTTACCAATAAGGTATTGAGCTGAGCTGTTTCAAAACTGAATTTCAGTTTTTCAGAGGATTGGGCTATTTGTTATACACCATTACTCTTAAATTGGAAGTCTTTGGCGATTCCAGCATGAAGGCTATGGTATTTACCAGGATTTCTCCTTCATCACAGGCTCTACACTTTAATTCCTCTCCAAGCCTATGAAACTTCCAGAAGCTCTCCTTAGTCTTTCAGCTTCTGAACCATCACCACTCACTTAGCCTCTTTTCTTTTGGGGCACAATATTTTGTTCAGCTTCTCAGTCTCTCAGAAAACAGCTTTGAATTTTCAAATGCCCATAACTATGTACTAATTTGCCATAGTGGCTTAAAATAACTCACTTTATTATCTCAGAGTTTGTATGGGGCAGGGTCTAGACCGAGCTTGTGGTTCTCTGATCAGGGTCTCACAAGAATATAATCAAAATACTGAATGGGTTACATTTTCACCTCGAGAATCTGCTTCCAAGATTATTTTTGTCATTAGTAGAATTAATTTCCTTCAGGCTATATAATTGAAGGATCCAACTTTTTGTTGGTTGAAGGTTGCCCTTAGTTCCTACAGAAAACTGTAGTTTCCTGCCATGTGACTCTCTCAATACACAGCTTACAACATGTTAGGTTGCTTCTTCAAGGTAAGCATGAAAGTATCTTATTCCAAACAGTTAAGACGAGTTTACATAACATAACCTAATAATGGAATGACACTTCATCACCTTTGCCATATAAAATAACCAAATCAAGTAAGTAAAATCCCATCTTTTTTTTTTATTACATATTCTATTAACTAGAATCAAGTTACAGGTCCTTCCCTCACTTAAAGCCTTCATGGTGGTTCAAATCTCTAAAATGTTTCCAAGAATGTGGTAGTGATTTTGGTTTACTCTTTTTATAGTTAGAGGCAGTTTTAGTAGCTTTTACTTGGTCTTTCCTACCATAAAAGTCCTCTCTCTATCAGTCAGAGAAACATCATCATAATTCTGCAAGTTGCTGAGTATATCTATTTAAGTTACACAATACATTCTGAAAATGGAGAAATAACTCCATGATTGATTTATGGATACTCATTGAATCTATGGTCATACCACCCTGAACATGCCGATCTCATCTGATACTCACTGGGACACTATGAGATGGACCTGAGCCAAAACACCATTTATCACCTGACCTTTGACCTACGTAAGCCTCTGCTCTGACTTTGTAGACAATAGTGACATTTCAGATCTCCAGAAATTAGTGTCACTTCAGAGCCAGTATTCAGTAATTCTGTAAAATCTGATTATCTCCTATTTTCAAATGTACAGTCACCCTGATAAATGGTAAATGGTTGCAGGATTCTTTAGAGAAGGCTAGGAATAAGTTCAATAGTATAGACTTTTTAACATCATAGTATTTTATTTCCTCAAAAGGACCCAGTCTCCCCTTCAAAGGATTCTATGTCTGTGAGATGGCTTAAATCTGGGAACTGATTGACAAACTGTGGTTTTGGGGGATTCAGGTTAGATTTCTGTGCTGAGCCTCGATCTATTCTACTTATACAGATTAAGAATTTAGTAAATTTCAAATCTATTTCTTTTCTATGGACACCATGATCAACTAGTCAACACTAATGATCACTGTAAGTCAGACTATTCTGATTACTGCTTTGATTCTGCTACCCATTACAATAACCATCCCATTTTGTCTTTGGTGGTCATACTAGTTTTCTAGGGCTAAAGCAACAGAATACCACAAACTGAATGGCTTAAAACAACAAAATTTATTCTCTCATTGATTGGGGGCTTGAAATATGAAATCAAGGTGTTAGAAAGGTTGGATCTTTTCGGAGTCTCTGAGGGAGAATCTATTCCATACATCTCTCCTAGTGTCTGATGGTTGCTGTCAATTCTTGGCACTCGTTGGCTTGCAATTGTATCATTCATATTTTTCCTTCATCATGACATGGTATTCCTCCTGTTTCTAAACTCCCCTCTTCTTATAAGAATGCCAGTAATGGATTAGTACCCATCCTAAGAATTATCTTATCTTAACTTCATTATATCTGCAAAGACCCTATCTCCAAATAAAGTCATATTCACACATACTGGGAGTTATGACTTCAACATGTATTAGGTCTGTCCAGAACATATCCAGCAATGTAATATGAAAAATAAATACAGTTTTTGAAGAAGATACAAGAAATATTATATATAGGAAAATGATGTCTCAGTCTCCTTCAAAGTAGGCACATTGGGACCTCACACAATTTTCCCAGTGCCTCTTCCACTGTTCAAAACACTGCAAAATCCTTTCTTGGAATTGCCATCTGCTGCCTCATTCTGTTTACCTGAATTTCATCGATGGTCTGAAATCTCTTCCTTTTCAAAAGTGATTTTAGTTTTGGAAAAAGGCAAAAGTTGCAGAGTGCCAAATTTGGGCTGTAGGGGGGCTGAGTCACTAGGGTGATTTGATGTTTCACCAAAAAAACTTTGCACAAAACTTGACGCATGAGTGGGTACATTGTTGTGACGAAGCTGCCAATCACCACTTGCCCAAATCTGCAGCTGTTTTTGCCATATTGCATCTCACAACCAATAAAGAACATTGAGGTGGTGCTCCTTATTAATTGTTTGGCCTGGAGGTGTATACTCATGATGGATAACACCTTCCCAATAAAAAATCACAGTTAATATGGCCTTGATCTTGCTGTCACTTTGCCACAACTTCTTTGGGTGTGGAGAACCAGGCGACTTCTCTTGGGATAACTGGGCCTTCATTTCTGATCATACCTATAGACCCATGATTCATCTCTGGTTATGACCTTCTTGAGGAAATCTGGTTCACTGGTAGTCATTTGAATCAATTCATTAGCAACTGTAGCATAATGTTCCTTCTGCTTTGCTAGCGGAAGCCATGGAACAAATTGTGCCTTGACATTTCATGCCAAGATCATGCATCAAAATCTTGGACACAAAAGTTTTTGAAATCTCTAGGTCAACTTCTAGTTCTCACACTGTCATTCGCTGATCTTTGTTGATTATAGCCCATATACATTCAAAATTCTCAGGTGTTCCACTTTTTGCAGGCCTTCCAGAATGTAGATCACTTTCAACAGGTTCTTGCTCATCTTTGAAGGATTTGTGCCACTTTTATTTGTGCTACACCCAAAAACCTTCTGAATCATTAAATATTTTCCATGGAGGAGTGTTCAAGCTTAATGCAAAATTTGATGCAGATTCATTGCTCTACTTGCTCATTTTGAATGTGACACCCACACAGCACACATGTTTACTCTACACAGTCTACCACTCTCACTGACTAGTACAGTGAAGTCATCATTGTTCATGCATGTGCATTCCAGTCCACTCTCCTTGGCTATCAGTCTACATCAATGTCATACAAAGCATTCTCAGTACATTAACAATGGTTAGACTTTTTCCAGACAGGCCTCATATATATATTTTAGGGGACACAGTTCAACCCACAACAGCAATTAAATACTGATACTTGTCCCCTGTCATTCCAGGATTTCACCATTCTCATTGCATTTAGGGATTGCAGTTCATGTAGTAGTTCCCAGTGTGATTTCTGATCTATACTAAATAACCAGCACAAAGCTTATCAAGGATTCTGGGGATCCCCTTAAACATTTATTTTTCATAGCCAGAGTAGAAGGCTTGTTCTCAGAACCACAACAGGCTGAGTGAGCAGACATTAGATGATAAAACCATTTTGACATTTTAATATTCCTAAGTGTTTGGATACCTTCCTGTATAGTATTCCAAAGCTGGTATTTCAATTTCATTTATTTTGGATCCCCTTTGGGTTTGTGTTTCAGAAAACCAACCAAGAAAACTGTTAGAGCCATTTCAAACCTCTCAAGCTAAAATATAAATACAGAATATTTACTAAGTGGACCCTGTTGTGGACTGAATTGTGACCCCTCAAATATGTATGTTGAAGCCATAACCCCCAATGTGACCATAGTTGGAGATAGGGCCTTTAAATAGATGAATAAAGTTAAATGATGTCATAAGGTTGGGGTCTTAATCTTATAGTGTGGCCATCTTTGTAAGAATAAGAAGAGACACTGGAGAGTTATCCCTCTCTTTTTGCGTGTGCATAGACAAAAAACCATGTGAGGACACAGAAAGAAGGTGGACATCTGCAAAATAGGAAGAGATGTCTCACTAGAAATCAAACATACTGACACTTGATCTTGGACTTCAGGTTTCTAGTACTGTGAGAAAATAAATTTCTGTGGTTTGGGGAAGACCATAGTATTTTTGCAGATGAAACTGACTAATATGAGACAATATCAATAAATTTGTCTTGATTCAACTTTATATTCCTTTCAACTTTACCCCATGTACATATTTAAGATTGATTCACACACATACCTCTAAGATTTCTGACTATATAAATTCACAAAAGTCATGCAATTATTTTAGTGTGCATACCAGGTCCTCATGGGTCACACTTTATACTTCACATTTTGGGGCCTGCTGGGACTTGAGTCTAGTTATAAGTGTAGAAGCAAAGAGGAATGGTTGGACTAGGTCCTGAAGAGGATCAGTTGTGCCTTACAAGGCAACTGATTCAGGGGAGACCATTGCAAATTCTTTAGACAAAAGAGGGCTAACCATCTTAGGAAGATATGGAAAGGCTGCTTTTATTGACAGAAGGCTCAGCAGAGCTTCAAAGTTAAAGGTCCCCAGATTGCTATGTCCCCATTCCAGTTTTTCAGGATCTCACCTTTTCCAAATCAATGCCTTACCTTTATCAATAGAGATGTTTCAAAGTTGAGAATTCAGTATGCATTTTTCAACCACTGTCAGAGAGAGATTCTGGGTTTGGTTTTGAGAAATACTGGCCCCATTATGCTGGAAAATAAGTAATTTTTTTACGTCAGTCAAATAAACTAACAGGTCCTTTACGTGGACATCAAGCTGAGAATTGAAATCTATAAGCTCATCCTTTCCCTACTTTCTGCAGCACAGTTAAGAGCAACTAAGCAATTCCATTATATTCCTTAGTTTGATTAAATTGTTCTAAGGCATCAAATACATGGTCATCTAGAACCATGCCTTCTCTGAGTATTTGATTAGGAGTATCCAATGGTGATATTGTGTGTACACCTAATGTCACATCATGCCACTAACTACTAGTACTTTTTTTTTTTTTACCACTGGAAACAGACTCATTAGTGCCTTTAAATCTAATCAAATTAGAAAATCACTTCCAGGAGACTCAAAGGCAATTTGGAGATCTCATCCTTAAAGATTCTATTCTTCTGAAATCACTCTTTGTTTCAAAATCTGTATTGCTTAGATTTTAATTGGAGAAGCAGAACCACAAGGATCTATCTATATTTATATTTATATCAGAATTTATCAGTAGTGGCATTATTAACATTTTGTGCTGGATAATTCTTTGTTGGGGACTGGGGGTACTGTTCTGTACAATATAGTTCATTTAGCAGTATCCATGACCTCTACCCACTAGATGCCTATAGTACAACTTCCCCAACCTCACCCAGTTGTAACAACCAAAAAGGCCTCCAGACATTGCCAAATGTCCCTTAATGAGAAAATTGCTTCAAGTTAAGTACCACTGGTATCTCTATCAACTATTTCTTTATCTATATTTATGTCTATATCTATCTATATCATCTATATCTATAGCTATATCTATTTATCTGAGAGATTTGTTATGTGGAATTGGCCCTGTGTGATTGTGGGAACAGGTTAAGCAGTCTTTCTAAGGCTGTTTCCTCCCCATGTGATATCAGGGCTTCAAGTCCACAGGGAAGGCCATCATAAATGGAAGATCCCAAGAAGACTGGAATCAACAAGCTTGAGTTGGAACCCCATAAAGAAGGGCTAAAATTTGTGTCAGTTCTTGTTGCCACTGACCTTGCTGATGAGGGTATCCGGCAGAAGTGAGGCTCTTTGTCACAGAGCTAAACACACGCCTGACCTAGGAGGATCAGGGGAAGGTGGAGAACTTGCAGTCCCAGTTGATTCTTTTTATCAGTGAGGCAAGTCAGCAAATCTGCACCATGTGTGAGCTAAAAAATTGCACTGCTTCCATTCCAGCCTCCAAATCTCCTTACAATCTCTCTTGCAGCTGACCTTAACTGGAATATAAAACAAAATAATGAATTCTGAGAAATGTAGCTAAGTCCCGGCAAACTGACATATTACAAAGCTATCACAAGATAGTTACCTCTAAGTAGAATTCAAACTAAGCCCACACTGAAATGAAAAATATTAAACAAGCTGAGAGAATTTGCGGTTACAAAGACTGACTACAAAAGAAATTGTGAGTTTAATGGATCAAAATCATATTAAATCCCAGGAAACTTCAAACCTCTACAAATTAATAGCATGTCATGTATGAACACAAATTGTTTTTCTCTATTAATGAGATTGAAAAGAAATTTTTCTGGCACAAATTTATGACTGCTTCTATATTCAAAGTAATCAAAGCCAAAGCAAAATGTTTAACAAAAAGATAAATTTAATGTTAACAAACACATTTGAAAATTGTCTCAGAAAGATTATAGGTAATTAGATGGAGATATTTTTTCAAATAATTTATGATTATTAGCATATTAATATGCCATAGAGACATTTATCTCTGAGAATGAGAAAAGCAGCATGAACTCTCATGTCAGAACAAAGTGTTCAGCTTCTGACTGGAGAAGATGCTGATCATTTACCCCATTTGTAGCAAAAAATATCAATTTTTTCTCTAAGATTTCCTAGAACCATCTTGGGGGCTCATGAAATTCATACAATCATCCAATAAACATTTATGGAGACTCCGTTCTGTGCCAGGTACTTTTCTAGGTGTTCTCTATATATCAGAGAATAAAACAGACAAAGAATAAGCTCTCCAGTAATATATATTCCAGTGAGAATGTACACAATGAATCAATAAACAAATACAGGGTCCAGCAGAAATAATGCCTGCTTGAATGTGGTTGGTATGGTAATAATATAGCTGTAATAATTTATACTTTTAATTTGAACATTTCACCTAAAATGTTATATGGTGTGCATAGTGTGACATTGTGATGTTACAGAATGACATACTTATGATTTTGTAACAAAAAGGGGCATTATTTATGTTGGACCCTATATTTATGTGTAGTTGTGATAAGTACTATGAGGGAAAATATGGCAAGGTAAAAAGATGTAGTGTTAAAAGGTAGGGTTCTAGTGCCTTTTAAGATCAGCTATTCAGGGAAAATTCATTAAAAAGGTGACCTATAAGCAGAGATCTAGGTCCAGTGAGAAAGTAAATAATGGAAGATTTCTGGAAGAGTGGAATTCCAGGGAGAGGGCATCAAAATTTTCAATGCTCAGAAGATTTGAGCTGTTTACACATTGGAGGTCCAGCAAAGAGGCCAGAATGCCTGAAGTATGATGGGCCAGGGAAAGAGAGTTGAGAGATGAAACCAAGAAACATCCAGGGGCCAGTCTTTTATGAGAGTTAAAAGAAGCCTTTGGACTATTTTAAGCATTGTGGCACAATCTGGTTATTGTATTAAAAAAGACTTTTCTTTATGCTTTGTTTGGGGGGCAGGCAGTGGTGGAAACAAGAAGAAAGGTGAGGAGTCTATTGCAGTAATCCAGGAGAAATGGTGGTTGGTAGTTGTGAAATAAGTGGTTGGATTTTGCATATATTTTAAAATAGAGGTTATAATACTTTTAAAGGGATTAAGCAAAAAAAAAAAAAACAAAACAGACACATACAACAGTATGGTCATTACAAGAGGGAAAGTGGGTGGGAGAAGAAGAAGAAGGTAAACAGGGGATGAATGGTGAGTGAAAGAGGCTTGACTTTGGATAGTGAACACACAATACAATAGTAGGAATTAAGTTGATACAATCATTAAGAACTTCATGATTAATCGGTCTCTCTTCCTTTTCTTTAATAGCATCATTTTTTATTTCCTTCTGAACATTCGTCATCCTAATACTTGCTTCCAGCTGCTTAAAACACTAAGGACCTTAGCCCTACAAATGCAGCATCCAATCCAACTTTACCATTTCTACTCCTGTCTTTTTCCTATAAAAACTCTCTGTACCCCCTTCCTGCCTGTTTCCTATTCAATCCTTACCCCATAACCCCATTCAAAAAACCCTATGCCCTGAGACTAACTTTTTCATTTAGGTGTTAAGTAGAAAGTATCTGATTCAGGTAGAAATGACAAATAGCATAAATTAAAATAATTTTCTTCTCAGTGAGGCTATTTTAAAGAGCTTTGAAATCACTCATATGAGCCCCCCTTTTTGGTGAATATTCTTAAGTAGTGGTGGGCTCTATGATCACCTGCAGATTACACTTAGTTGATGATTACCCTCCAGCCACACAGGTCTTATGCTGATTTTGCTCAGAACTCAGGCTTTATGAAAAAAATAGGAAGCTATGAGGAAATGAATCATTGTTTTTAAAGAGCAACATCACAGCTTGCTTATCAATATTAATAAATGAAAAAGAGGTAAAAAATATTAACAGAATCTCTAAGAAAGACAGATATGTGTCCCTATTTAGAACTAGTAGTTTTGAAGTCCCCTCACAGCAACCTGTCTTGGTATAGATGTCCAAGGAAAGGCTGCACACTTAACCTTCTATATCATTTGAGTCAGAGTGATATTGGGGTCTCCCTTCATTTTATCACCTTGAATCATTGATTAATATGGCTTGCATTTAGTTTTTATTATTCTGTCTTCACTGAGTAAGTTTATTTGGAGTGGGGGAGAAATTAGATACTTTTGTGCCAATGACTTTGTTATATATAACTATATATATATATAGATAGGTTGATTAAAAGATAAATCTATATATATAGATTTATATGTAGTTATATATATAGTTTTTATATATAGTTATATATAAACTATATATAGTTATATAGCTATAAATATATAAATATATATAGTTATATACATATAGTTTTGTATATAAAACTTCCAGGAGAAATTTTGTATATAAAACTATATATATATAGCTTTCTAAGGAAAAAGGTCAGAATAAAATTAACAACTAAAGATCTTATTACTTGTTATCTCTTTAATTTGGAAAAAATATGAACAAATAGCATCTTAGAGATTTTGTAACTGGATTCAGGTATCCATTGAATAACTAGACATGGAAGAGTTAGAGGCAGTTTTATCCACTTCAATTCTTCTGTGGCAATAAAAGCATATAATGGACGATGGTGCATGGAAAATGAGCTGGCTGAACTGTGTCAGACCGCTGGTTGCTAATGTAATGTCCACTCTGCCTTTCTCCCTTAGTTAAAAATCACCAGTTTTATTTGGAGAGATAATAGACTGAGTCAAAAATTTTATTTCTCATCGTGTTGTGCTGCTAGGTTTGGCCAGATGATGAATACCTGCCAAGTGAAATACAGGTAAAGTTGTTAGGAGGAAATTTTGGAAAAGCTTCTGCAAAGGGAAATAGACAGCAGATGAATGCCCCTTCTGAATTTTCTACCTCTTCTTGCTTTTTAACCTTGAATTTGATGAAATTACTAGAGGTGTAACAGGCATCTTGGATTATGAGCCAACCTTGAGAATAGAAGGTATTTGCTGAGTATATCATTCCAAAAGACAGGAGGGCACTATATTCCCAATGATTATAAATACTTCATGACAGTGCTGAACTGGATATTTTAGGCGCTTTTTTTTATGAAAAAGAAAGATAAACTTGTAGTTCTTTAAAGTCACTATTATTTAAAGTCAGTGTTATGAGCAGCCACATGCAATTCCTACATGAATCAAGGATTTACTTTATACTGACTTGTCCTTGGAAGCCAAGAATATTCTGTCAGACCATAGTAAGGTAACTAAAATATACATTTTTGGTTTCCTTCCCCAGCTACTCCTGCCATTGCCCAGTGGGCTCATAAACAAAGTGGCCATGGTGGCAGGAATGGAGGTTATGCATAGACTCAGCAACATGGAATTCCACCTACCAAGGCTGACCTGGTTACAGTCACTGCTGAGTGCCCAACTTGTAAGAAGCAGAAACCACAGACTCTCCAATGTAGCACTATTCCCCAGGGTGACCATCCAGCTATCTGGTGGCAGGTTGATTATATATACTGCTTCCACCAGGTAAGACAATTATTTTCCAATCTGCTTATTACATTCAGGGATGTGGGTGGCAGGAGCCTCTCCTGGCAGCTCAGGGCACAAGATGGAAACCCACCCTGGAGAAGATGCCCTTCCATCTCAGGGCATTCTCACACACACGCACAATCTCTCAGGCTGAGATTATTTAGACATACCAGTTCACCTCACCTGTACATCTCTGGGATGTGGGAAGAAACCAGAGTGCCCAGAGAAAACCCAGGCAGACATGGGAAGAAAGTGCAAACTTCACACAGACAATGGTCCTGGCCATAAATCAATTTTCTTTTCATCAATAGTATAACAAAATGACATTGAATAAAACAATGTTATTTGGGGACCTGTTGTAAAAGGTGTTGTTTCTCCTTTAGCTAATATTCATGAATCCAAGAATCAAGGGATAGAAATGGGAGTGACTCCTTTCACTATTAACCCTAGGAATGCACTAGCAAAATGTTTGTTCTCTGACCTTGCAACTTAAGGCTCTGATGGTCTTGAGGCTTTAGTTTCAAAGAGATAAATGCTTCTACCAGGGGACCCAAAAATGACTCCTCAAACTTGGAAGTTGAAACCGTTGCCTGACCACTCTAGGTATCTCATGCCATTGAATAAACAGGAAGAGAAGGGGGTTACTCTGGTTTGGGTGGTCAATTCTGATACCAAGGGGAAATTGTGTTGCTATTGCAATACAATGGAGACAAGGATGAGAATGTCTAGAATATAAGAAATCCCCTGCAGGGGTGTGCAACCCATGGGCCGCAGGCCACGTGTGGCCCAGGATGGCTATGAATGTGACCTAACACAAAATCGTAAGTTTACTTAAAACCTTTTTTTTTCTTTTTGCTCATCAGTTTTTGTTAGTATTCATGTATTTAATGTGTAGCCCAAGACAACTCTTCTTCCAGTGTGGCCCAGGCACCAAAAGGTTGGACACACCTGCTAACTTATGTATTGGTACTACCATATCCTATGATTAAAGTAGGTGAAATACTACAACTTAATTTAGGCAGGGCCCCTAAAAGAATGAAATTTTGGGTCACTCCACCAGGTAGAAAAACAAAAAAAGTAAGGTGGTTGCTGAAGACAAAGAGAATCATTATAAATACCTACCACATGACCACTCAAAAATGAGAGCTATAATAGTTATAAGTATTCCTTATTTTAATACTTTTATTTAATAATTTATTTTATATGTAATTTAATAAATTACTATTTCAAATTCTTTCCCTCTGTCATCCACTTATCATCTAACCTTAAGATCTATGAATAATTTTTAAATTTTATGTAATATTTAAGTTGCATGATGTAAAACAGATAGTGTGAATGAACAAGGAGAAGAATGAACATCACCCAAAGACACCCAAAGACACATAAAGAACTTTCTATACTCTTCTAGGAAAAGGAGTAACATGTCTTCAGTTTTATGTAGGATAGACTTTATTTGGAGATTAAGTATGGTTCAAGGAAATATACTCGAATTTGAATTCAACAAGAATGGACTGTGGCAGCTATGTAATGTGTCAATTTGGCTAAGTTAGCTACATTTCCCAGGATTCACTCTTTTTTTATGGTCAGATTGGGATACAAATGTATTCCACATCAATTAATGCCTTGTGGTTTGCAGAAAAATGTGCCTCCAATTCCACATTCTAATCCCTGGAATCTATAATATATTGTATTACATGGCAAAGGAAAATAAAGATGCAGATATAACTATGGTGCTAATCAACTGATCTATAAAATCATAGAGTATCCTGAATAATCCAACTGGGCCTAATGTTATCACAATGATCCTTAAAAGTGAAAGTGGGAGACAGTAGAATTAGTGCTTACAGTGATTTCACATGAGAAAGACTTGAACAACCATTGCTCGTTTTCAAGATGCAAGGGGCCATGAGTTAAAAAATATGAGTAGCCTCTAGAAACTGGAACAGGCCAGAAAATGGATTGCCCCCAAGAGACTCTAAGAGGGAACCCAGTCCTGCTGTAAAGAGAAGGAGATATCTCTATAACTGGAAATTCACTTTACAAAAGAAAATTTACTTTTAAAAAAGAGAATCTGTGCCCTGTTTCTAGTGCCCTTTTAATGTCTGCTGGTTCTAAATTAACTTTAGTTTAAAGTAATCCATATGCCAAAGAAACTTATTTTAAGATGGCACATTCTTTTACCCTTCACTATCAACATCTCTAAAGAGAAGAGAAAATTTGTGGTTGGAGAAAGGTGTGGGATATAGGACAAGAAAGAAAAGAGAATGTAGACTGCAAAACAGAACATGAAAATTATAGTTAAAGAATCTGTAATGGAACTTGACAATTTGTTTTTTAACCATGTACTTATTCCTACTAGAAATGCTTCACTCAACCACTGCTACCATATCATAGAGCTAACCCCTGTCCTTTTCAGACTACTCAAAAATACCAAAGAAGGGGGAAGACTCCCAAACTCTTCCTATGAGTCCAGCATCAACCTAATCCCAAAACCAGGTGAAGACACAACAGAGAAAGAAAACTACAGGCCATATCGCTGATGAACATAGATGCTAAAATCCTCAACAAAATATTGTAAACCTCATACAGCAACACATTAAAAAGGTCATACACCATGATTAAGTGGGATTCATGGATGGTACAATATTCACAAATCAATAAACATAATATATCACATAAACAAAGGAAAGACAAAAATCACACGATCATATCAATAGATGCGGAAAAAACATTTGATGAGGCACAGCACCCACTTATGATAAAAACACTCAGCAAAGTGGGAATAAAGGGGACATACCTCAGCATTATAAAGGCCATATATGAAAAACTTACAACTGACATCATATTCAACATGCAAAAACTAAAGGCTTTCCCACTAAGATCAGGAACAAGACAAGGATGTCTGCTTTCACCACTTCTATTCAACATAGTATTAGAAGTCCAACTACAGCCATCAGACAAGAAAAATAATTAAAAGGCATCCAAATTGGAAAGGAGGATGTAAAACCATCACTGTTTGAAGATGACATGAGAGTGTACATAGAAAACCCTATAGACTCCACCAAAAACCTAGTCGCCCTAATAAGTGAATTTGGCAAAACGGCAGCATACAAAGTCAATATTCAGAAAGTGAAGGCATTTTTGTACACCAACAATGAAATACCAGAAACAGAAATCAGGAAAAAAAAATCCCATTTGCTATAGCAACAAGAAAAATAAAGTACCTAGGAATAAACCTAACCAAGGAGGTAAAAGACATGTACTTAGAAAAGTACACAACACTGAAGAGACAAATTAAGGAAGACACAAATATATGGAAGCATGTACCGTGTTAATGGATTGGAAGAATTAACATCATCAAAATGTCCATGCTACGCAGAGCAGTTTATACAATCAACACAAACCCCATTAAAATATCAGAGACATATTTCACAGACCTAGAACAAACATTTCAAAAATTTATATGGAACCATAAATGACACTGAACAGTCACAACAATTTTAAGAAAGAAGGACAAAGTAGGAGGGTTCATAATACCTGATATTAATATTTATTACAAAACCACTGCAATCAATACAGTCTGGTCCTGGCATAAGAAGAGACACATAGATCAACAGAAGAGAATAGAGAGCCCAGAAATAAACCCAGGTCTCTATGGTCAATTAATATTCAACAAAGTGGAGCAGAAGCATAAAATGGAGTAAAAATAGCCTCTTCAATAAATGGTGTTGGGTGGCCTGGACAGCTACATGGAAAAAAAGAAAAAGAAACTTGACCACCAACTTACATGATACATAAAAATAAACTCAAAATGGATAAAAAACTTAAATATAAGTTCTGACACCATAAAAGTCCTAGAGGAGAACATAGGCAGGAAAATCTCAGATATTTCAGGCAGCAATATTTTTACTGATATGTCCCCTAGAGCAAGGGGCATAAAGGAAAGAATAAACAAATGGGACTTCGTCAAAATAAAAAGCTTCTGCATGGCTAAAGAAAACATCAGCAAAATGAAGAGGAAACTAACCATATGGGAAAATATATTTGTGAATGATACCTCAGACAAGGGTTTGATCTCCAAAATGTATAAGAAACTCACATGACTCCACTGCAGGAAGGCACACAATCCAATTAAAAAATGGGCAAAGGACCCGAATAGACACTTCTCCAAGGAGGACATACAGAGTCCCAGAGACATATGAAAGGATGCTTAGCATCACTAGTTCAATGAGATACCACTTCACACTGGTCAGGGTGGCCATCATAAAAAAAATAAATAAACGAATGCTGACCAGGATGTGGAGAAAAGGGAACCCTAGTACACTGTTGGTGGGGAAGGCAGACAGGTGCCACCACTTTGGAAAACAATATGGAATTTCCTCAAAAAACTAAAAATGGAACTGCCTTTTGACCCGGCAATTCCACTGTTGGGATTATTCCCTAAGAATCTTGAAACACCAATTCAAAATAATCTATGTACCCCAATGTTCATAGCAGCACAATGTACAATAGCCAAGCATTGGAAGCAACCTAAGTGCCCATCAGTGAATGAGTGGATCAAAAAATGGTGGGACATTTACACAATGGAATACTACGCAGCAGAAAAGAAGGAACTCCTACCCTTTGCAACATCATGGATGGAAATGGAGAGTACTATGCTAAGTGAAATATGTCAGATGGTGAAAGACAAATACTGCATGATCTCACCTATAAGTGCAACCTAATCAACACAACAAACAAGCAAGCAAACTATAACTACAGACATTGAAATAATGAACAGGCTGACAGTGACCAGAGGGAAGGAGGGAGGGGGATAAGATGGAAAGAAGAGGAAGGGTCATCAAGGAACATGTATAAAGGGCTCATGGACAAAACCCAAGGGGTATTAGTATTGAGGGTAGGAGTTGGGGGTAGATGGGGCTAGGGAAGATGGTGGGGGTCAAACTGTACTTGAACAACAATAAAAAAATTAAACAATTAAAAAAAGAAACAGGCCTTCTTGTTTCCCTCAGCTTAACACACTTGAGCTAATACCCTTTTTGTCCTATCGCAGCAATTTTCAACCTTTTTCACCTCATGGCACACATAAGCTAATTACTAAAATTCTGTGGCACACCAAAAAATATATTTTTTGCCTATCTGACAAAAAATAGATATAACTTTGATTCATTCACACTGGATGGCTATTGTTGTATTGGCTGTTGTTGTTTTTTTATTTGAAAATCTAAGGGAAAAGAGATCAGTTCTCCTGACTAAATAGTCAGACATTGCACATTTAAATTTTTTTTATGGCACACTGGTTAAAAATCACTGTCCTATAACAATTTTTACATTTAGTCAAATGTAGCATAAACAATGTTTGGACTTAACTGCTTCTTTGGGTCTTCGTTTCCTAATGAAAGCTCCCATTTTATATAAAACTTATATTAAATAAATTTGTATGCTTCTCTCTTATTAACCTGTCTTTTGTCACTCAGAAGGGTAGAGGAAAAAATATTTTTTCCTCACCTACAGCTCTATAGGGTGCAATGCTCTAGACCTAACAAATTATAAAATCAAGACATGAGGGATAAAGTGTTTCCAAATAGAAAAATAGTACAGCCATTCTGGAAAATGGTTTGGTATTTTCTTATAAAGTTAAACATGTATTTACTATATGACTCAGCAATCCCACTACTACATAGTTACCTTAGAGAAATAAAACCTCAGAATCATGTAAAAACCTATTCAAGACTGTTCACAGCAGTTCTTGTCATAATTTTTAAAATTGGAAATAACCCCAGTCTCTGTCAGAAGTTTAAAAGATAAACTATGATATATTCATACAATAGAACAACATTCAGTTTTAAAAAGGAAAAACAATTATTGGTACATGCCATTACATAGATGAATCTCAAAGGCAGTATATTGTGTAAAAAGTTAATTTCAAAAGATTATATATTGTATAATTCCATTACCATGACATTTGCAAAAGACAAAATTATAGGGATAGAAAACAGATCAGTGGATGCCAGTGATTAATAGTGAAAGGAAGTTGTAACTATGAGAGAGATTTTTGGGTGATGAAAAATTTCTGTGTCCTGATTAGGGTGGTTGTAACAGCAATCTATACATGTGTTTAAACTTATAGGATAGAATATATACACGCATATACAAATCCCAATGAAATACCATCAAGATGGCTAAAATGCAAAAGTGACAATATTAAGTATTGCCAGTGATGTGCAGCAACTATAATACTCATATACTACTGGTGGGATTTTTGTGAAATCACTTTGGGTAACTCTGTAGCACCATTTACTACATTTAAACTTTTGCATATCCTAAAAACTAGTACTTCCACTCCTTCAGATATATAGAACATAAATGCACACATATATTCACACACGTACAAGTATAATAAAGTTCATAGTTCAAAAATGGACACTCCTTAAATGCCCATGAACCAAAAAAATGGATAATAATCTGTGGTATATTACTAAAATGAAATAAAGTATAGCAAAGAAAATAAACTGCTGTTATATCTAAAAACAGAGATACAGTGAGAAAAAAGTAAACATATAAATAACTACTAATGATTTCTTTTCTAGAATGCACAAAAAAGAGACAAATCTAATATACTATAGATCAGGATAGTGATTATCTTTGGGAAGGAAGCAAGGTTTTTAAAGGTTAGTATTTGATGACATAATGACGGGATCATTCCTTTTGTATTGGTAATACTCCATTTTTCCATCTGAAGGTGACTTAAAATAGTTACATAGTAAGTAGATTGTCAGACCTAATTGTACTAATGTTTATCTCCCTATGTATTGGCCATTTGGTTTTATATTAAAGTTGATAAAGTGCAACTAGTATTGGTACAGATAAAATTAAAACATAATACTGCCCAGGAATATCAATAATAAATATAAAATGTGCAAACTGCTTTCTACAGAGTAGTGGAACGTCCAGGTTTAGGAAACCTTCATCCACTGCTGGGTTTCAGGCTTATTGGGCATATAACCATGATTGAAACAGCCCTTCAGAAATAACTTGCATAAGAATTTTGAGCTTCAGCTTATTGGCATAAATAACTTGAAAGCAGAGAATAAGGAAGTGGGTTAAATTTTTTTCATTATTTATCTATTTGTGGCTTGGTGCTGAGAAAAAAAGAATGTAAGTAGCAGCTAAAGATGTACTGTAAGTAGACATCCCTTTATCCAGTTTTGCTTTCCATGGTTTTGGTTACTGTGGTCTGAAAATATTAAATGAAATATTACAGAAATAAGCAATCGATAAGTTTTAAATTGCACACTTCTCTGAATAGCATGATGAAATCTTACACCGTCATGCTACATCCCGCTTGAGACATGAATTATCTCTTTGTCCAGTGTTTCCACACTGTATACACTAGCTGCCTATTCGTCACTTAGTTGTCATTGTCAATGATCAGATTGACTGTTCAAGTAACCTTTATTTTATTTAACAATGGTCCACACACATAAGAGTAGTGATGTTGACAATTTGGAGATGCCAAAGAGAAGCCATAAAGTGCTCCTTTTAAGTGAAAATGTGAGTATGGTACAAGAAGATATTTTAAGAGAGAGAAAATTCACATAACTTTTATTACAATATATTGTTAAAATTTTTCCATTGTATTATTATTTATTGTTATTAATCTCCTACTGTGCCTAATTTATAAATTAAACTGTTATAGGTATGTATGTATAGGAAAAAACCTAGTATAAATAGGGTTTTGCACTGTATGTCAAGCTTTTCAGTGTATATATTTGTTTCTTTATTCTCAATACCTGTCAGTGTACATAGCATATAGTAAAAATACAATCAATCCAAATTTATTTCATGAAATACGGAAAGTAAGATGGATAGAAGAAAGAAAGGGAGAAGCATGTTTCGTAGGAGTCCTAGAAGAAGAATGAGTGTATGGTGGTGACAGCATTTGAAAAAATAATGATTACGTTTCCAATATTGAAGAAAGACATGGATCTTCATATCAAAAGCATTCAAAGTATCAAACAAGATGAATAAAAATAAACTTCCTAGAAACATCTTAGTGAAACTAGAGATACTGAGGGTAATGATGAAAACTTTGAAAGCTATGAGAGAGAAGAAGAGAAAGAACGAGACAGAGAAAGAAGAAGGATGCTTTTTCTGTAAAAATGGAATACACTTTGGTCAAGATGGCACTGTAAGAACATGCACTAAGCTTCAAGCTAATTGAAGTGATAGATAAAATACTGAGAAGGGAAAGTAAAAAGATATCAGTGGACTTACAGGCAAGGTAAGCACCTCATTTAAGAAAAAAAAAGAAACAAGAGGCAAAATAGTGAGCAGAGCTGAAGCCACAGGCTAGGGTTGAAACCAGAGATGACCAGATTTTTAGCAAATAAAGCAACAAGGAATTAAAATCTCCATTTAGGTAGGCAGCCAGAATCAAAGACCCTCCCTGAAACCATCTCCCCAGAAAGGAGGTTGAAAATTGCTTCTGCCAGTTTATAACTAGGAATTCAGCTCATGAAACACAGCAGCCCTGGGGCACTGGAAGATGGCAGAAATCTGCCATCTATGTCTGTAGCTGAATCATCCATCTCTCCAGTATCACCACAGAATAAGCACTGCCAGCTGTTGAATTTAACCTAGTTACAGAATGGGAGACAAAGTAGCTTGAATGGAAGGATAAAGGGAGAGAAATGGCAAGGGATAAAAAACAAATGAACCGTCTAAATAGGCCTATGTTGCTTGGGTGGGCTGCGGCCATCATCCACATTGCTGTCAATGAGACAAGCTATGTACCCGTTTCTTCTAACATCAGTCCTGGGCTTCAGAGGATAGCCATCACTAAACTTGTTGGAATTGCTGATGCTCTTCCCAACAGTGTACACCTGATGGCTTTGGTGAATACTATGTTCACTTGGCTTTCCCATGAAATATAGGTAAGCCTCTGGTGGATCTTCTGGCTTCACATAACATATTCATTTCAGCATGCCTATTGTCCTGACTCTTTTTGCTCCGTTCTCCACTCTGCCATTTCAGCTTAAACATTTCCACTTTGTTTAGCTATCTCTTAGGACTATCACTTGAGCTCCTAAAAGTGGTATGAGTTACCCCACCCTCTGGGGTTTTTACCTGGGTATTATTTCCTTTGTCCTGAGAAAGTGGTCAAAAAGCAGTGAACCGTTGTTTACCTGGTATTGTATTCTGGCCCTCTTAATCGAACAGCCTCAAAATCCAATCTCATGAGTAGTACCCTGGCTCCTGCCAGTAAACGTTAGCCAATTTTTGCAGCTTGTTTTGGGTGAAACATTTTTATTCACTTATTGGATATAGCATGACCCCAGCCAGTATATGTTGGAATTTAACCTTAGTTTTCAGTCTGGCACTCAGGAGAGGAGGTAGAGTAAGCTTCTGAGGGTAATACATTTTGCTCTACATGGGAGAGGTTTTTGTGGTGTCTTCCCACACCAGGGAATTGCCACATTCTTAATAAGGTGGACTTAGCCACCATTTCAAGACTCCTGAAGGCTTAAGGAAGTCAACCTAGCTATAATCCCGGGGAATATCCACTCAAAAGTCTACATACCACTTGCTAGGATTTCAGATATTCCCAACTAGGGCCTTGACTTTAGTGTAACAGACTTACCTTAACTGAGCATGAACTCATCTTTGATACTCCTCAACCTTCACTGTGAGATCCTGATGTACTTCCTCAGCTGGTATATAAGTATGGTACAAAAAAGGCCCTCTGGTTCTCATATTTAGTGTTTATTTTGAAAATGGCTTCATTTTCTCATTGTTAGTCTGTAGGTTTTCAATGCAATTTAGTGATAATTATCTAAGCTCATTGTCCTTCCATACATTATTCATCCCAGATCCTTCCAATCCCTGTAACATCACATTGCTCTTAGCTATTGTTTAATATCCTTGACCTTAGTGGGCTCTGACACTACATTTTCATGGTCTCAAATTCTTTTGTCATAGTTATGTATATAAAAATAACAACCAAATATGATGAAAACTGTACAATATTATTTAAAATTAAGTTCCAAGTGGAATTAAAACCTAAATGTGAAAAACAAACTATAATTTCAAAATTACCTGTAGGAGCACATAAATATAACCTTGAATTGAGGTTTTTAAAGCTAGGAACAAAAAACTTTAGGAACAAAACACTTTATAAGACAAAACATTGATACATTTTGACTAAATAAACATTTAAAAAATTTAGACACCCAGACATCATTAGAAAAATGAAAAGATTAGAGACAAGGTACAGACCAGGATAAGATATTTGCAATGCATGCAAATAGGAAAGTATTACCTTCCAGAATGTACAATGATGCCTAAAAATCATTAAATAACACAACTCGATAGATAAATGTGCACATATATGAACAAACAATTAAAAGATGAGGCAATTCAAATAGCCAATACATTAAAAAAATCCTCCATCTTACTAGAAATTAGGAAAATGAATATTTAGACAACAATGAGACATCATGTCACAGATACATGGTTGGCAAAAAGGATAATTGTTAATATTATTTCTTGATGAGGACATAGAGAAACAGTAAATTGAATATATTCCCAGCAGAAGCTTAAATTGATAACATTAATTTGGGAGGTAATTTTACAGTGGTTAGAAAAGTTGAAGATGCATAACCTACAATCCAGTAGTTTCACTTCTGATTGTTTTCTAGTAAACACGAGTGTCAGAAAGTGAATATTTTTGTATTTCCAAGCCATGTGACTTCCTGAACAAATAAAATGGACATGCTAGAAAATGTCTCTTTTACCCCAGACCCATTGGCACCTCACATTCTTAGGTTATTATACTTGGAGCCATGTGTTTCCATTCAAGGTGGAATAAAACGTATCTCCCTTAGAGCCATTGAGACATACCAGGCTGAGGGTAAAAAAACTTCTGTGAAAACTTCCAGATTCTCTTTCCCGCTGACAGTAAGCGTGGAGGGCATGTGTTCATAGGACAGAATGCCAGCCTGAACTGCTGAATTACTACAAGTGAAAAATATTTGTCTTGGAGGGACTTCTAACCTACAGTGGACTTTGTGAGCATGATAAATAAAGTTTACGTGATAAGCCACTAGGATTTAGGGGTTGCTTATAACCAAAGTCTAAGTTTAGTTTATCCTAATACAATAATGTTATTCATTTTATTGACTTTTTCAGAGAGTAAGCTCTTTGATTTACATGTTAAATATAGCAGTTTTGTTTGCTGTATCAATTTCTGCTCTTGCTTCATTTCCTTTCTGCTTCCATTAGATTTAATTTTGTATCTTTTTCCCTAACCTCGTGAGTGTGATTAATGTATTTTTATTTTTTATTAATTTAAGTATTTAGGGCTAAGATTTTTTCTCTGAGTAATACTTTAATTTGTATTTGATAAGTAGCATTTATATAATTATAAGTTTTTGACATAATTTTCTCTTTTATATCAGTTGTTTAGGAAAGATTTGTATTTTACTTTAGAGGTGGTAATTTTTTTCTTCCTGTTTGTGTTGTTAATTTCAACTTTTGTGTTATTGTGATCAGGGAATATTTTTTATTTTTCTACACATGCCAAATAGGTCAAGCTTGTGTATGTACAAGTCTTCTAGAGCCTTATTGTTTTTTTTTCTTTCCTGCTTGTTCTAATTTGACATATATAGAAGACTGACCTGAACAATTGCAGGTTGTGTGTTACCTACAAGAACACACAAAACAGATAACAAAATTTACCATATGTTGGGCCATAGAATAAATTTCAAAGGAACAAAAACTTTCAGAATATGTGAAAGTAGAAAGATAACCATAAAATGCCCTTGTGCTTGGAAATTTTGCAAAATAAGCTTAAATAGACAATGAGTCAAAAAACAATTACAATAGAAATGATAAAATATTCCAAACTAAATAATAAATAAAATACAAGCCAACTCGTGTAATACATTTAAAGTTATGCATGAGGGAATTTATAAAAGTAAATGCACACATTTTGTTTCTTCCTGCAGATATGTGAAAAAGTGACCAATCTTATTAGTTATCAAAAATGCAAATTAAAACCACAATGAGCTACAGCTATACACTTAGAAAGTGGCTTAAATGAAGAAAAATGAAAATACCAAGTACTGTGAGGGTGCAGAGCAAATACAGCCTTCATATATTGCTGGTACTATTGTAAATTTATGCAACCATTTTTGAAAACTGGAAACTTTAACTACTTACTACATATTCTATAATCCAATAATTTTATTCCTAGATATATACCCAAAGGAATATAGGCATATGTACATCAAAAATCATGTAGAAGAATATTCATAGCAAGAATGTTCATAGCAGCATTATTTGTAATAGCCAAATCCAGGAAACAGCTCAGATATCTATCAGTAGAATAGATAGATAAATTAATTATATTTATACAAAATATAGTGAGAAAAAAATTAACAAACTACTATGTGCAATGAGACTGATGAATCGCTTATGTAAATATCTAATATTCAACAATAATCCAGATATAACTACATAAAGCATAATTCAATTTATATAAAATTCAAACACAGGCTAAGTAAACTATGGGATTGGGAATTAAAATAGTGGTTACCTCTAGGGAGGAGAGTGGGGTTAGCACCTGGGAGTGGGCACAATGATCACTTGTGGAGTGTTAATAATGTTCTAGTTTTTAAAATCTAGATGGTAGTTTATACTGTGATTATTTCTTGAACTGAAAAGCTATAATTTGTATTCTTTATTGTGTATATTTTATATTTCTTAAAACTGTTAAACAACTGAATTGAAAATTACTATTTTGTCATACATGTCAGGTTTGAACAGGTAAATAGTGATCTGAACCAAATTTGAGTTGCAGAGGTAGACACCAGAGAATACTTAGACTGAAAAAAAGGAACAGTTCGAATTTGCAAGCTTTCACTGCATTAGCTCTCATTAGAAACCTGAACTTATGTTTTTAAAAAAAGGAATGATCAATCCCAAATTTTAGGGCTCTGAAGAGTTTTTACTCAAAACACTTCTGACACTGAATGAGAGAATTTGTTTTTCCTTTTGATACCAAATATTGTGGTGTCTTTTCCAACACCACTTCTCCAACTCTCTGACACCAACTTGGTGTCCAACATTCAATCCAGTTTGGGCAGTAACTATGGAGAGTTAGTGCAGATCCCATAAGACTGCCCCCACTTTAGACACCAGCTGTGTTAATCACCAAATTACCCACACTACTGTATGACTTGGCTGCAAAGTGGGGGTTTCCATGACTTCTCCACCTCAGGTTTAATAATTTGCTAGACCAGCTCACAGAAATCAGAAAAGTACTTTTCATAAAGATTACTACTCAGGAACACCCAAATGGGTGAGATACATAGAGCAAAGTGTAGGGCAAGGGCGTGGAGCTTCCATGCCCTCTTTTGACAAAACACACTCAGTACCTCAATGTGTTCACCGACCTGGAAACTCTCCCAATGCCATTGTTTTAGAGATTTTTATGAATGTTTCATTACATAGGCATAATTTACCAAATAAATGGCCATTGATGACTATCACAATCTTCAGAGGTTGAGGTTGGGGGAGGGAGCTGGGAGTGGTGGAGGTGAAAGTCAACTCCCTAATCATTACTTGATCTTTCTAGTGACTAGCTCCCATCATGGAGATATCGAGGGGCTCTAGTTACCAGTCATCTCATTTAGCATACAGAAGATACTCTTATCACTCAGGAGGTTCTGGGTTTTAGGAACTGTATGTCAGAAACCAGGAACAAAGACCAAATACATATTTATTATTATATCATGGGGAGGTAAGTAATAAGTGCTACCTGATTCTTCCCCCAAATAATTCAGTTTGATTTGCATTAAAAGTCTGATCTTTTATTTAACCCCTTCTTTATTTTACCTTCAGTGGTCTTGCTAATTTTTATACCATCTAACTTTTTTGGCTTTTTTCTTTCTCCTGCATCCCACAACATCTTTGCTCTAGCCTCAAAATGTATTAACAATCAAACATTTTTCGTGCTTTGGTTAGTGGTTAGTCTGCTTTGTCAAATCACCTCATCTTTTCCATGAAGAAATAAAATATATTTCTAACTAGTTTCTCTGCTTCTATCCCTGCCCTCTAGTCTAATTTCTACAATGAAGCCAGAGAGATCCCATTAAAGGTAAATTTTAGATAAAGACACTCTTCTATTTAATGTGTTCTAATGGCTCCCTATTCACTGAAAGTCAAATTTGAAAGCTTTATTTTAAACTATAAGACCCTATAAGATCTGCCTCCATCTCTTACCCATATTTCCTCACTAACTATTCTAACCACACTATTCTTTCTACTTCTCTTACATGGTTAGCATAGTTTTCCCTCAGGCTTTTAAACTTGATATTCCTCCATCTTGGAATTCTCTTTCTACAGATGGAAGCTTCTAGATCTGGGGCAGGAAAGTGAAAAGTTAGCCTAAGAACATTTTAGTGTACTAGAAAATCAGAAAATGCCCAAAGACTAATGGGATCAATGTCAAAAAGATAGAGAAGCTGGTTGGAAAGGACCTCTACTGGCAAAAAGTGTTACAATTTGAGAATCAAAAATTTTAAATTACAGTAACTTATTTTAACAAAAAGAATAAGTAAAAATCCATGAGTCTATAATAATATGAAGAGAGAACAAAATACTCTTCTATGAAAAGTATGACAGCTACTAAGTTTAAAAGGAATGATAAATTATAAAAACACCACTTTGCAATCCTCAATGTAATATATAATTCAGGAAGGATCATCAGTAGATATTAAGTCTATGAGATGAAAGCTCCTTGGGAACAGAATATTTACATCATGTTAATCACAGTATTAGCCTGCAGATTTCTTACAAATTATGAAGGAAAAAGAAGTGTACTTTCACAATGGAGAAACTGATAATCCCTTACCTGAACCAAGTGATTGGACTTACTATCTACTAATAGTGGGAAAAACTAGAATTATGAACTTCTTGATATCATGCAACATGAAGTACACAGCATCACTTAATACTCTAGATCTAATTCTTTGTCTACATCACAGACATGAAAAAGACAAGTTAAATTACACCATGAAGAAGCAGTCAGACAAAGCAAGCATGAAAGACATTTTATATACAGCTACCCTAGAATCATTGTCAGGGGAAGTTATCAAGAGGATATGTCTGAAGGTTGACCCATGAGCTGAACCTTGGCAATCAGACACTCCTCAAGCCACACTTGTCCTTGGAATGTACATCCTGTCCACAGTTTCCATACTAGGAGCTCTTTCAAAGACATAACCTCATGAGTTATTGAGACCACCTGGGCAGCATACATCACTGAATCCAGTTAAGGTCTCTTTATAATATTGTAAGAATCTGGCAGGAATGTGTAGAAATCTGCTTATCTTGTGGTCAAGACAAACCTCTTAAGTAAATTCCCTTGTTTATTAAACTTGTCACCTAGCAGTTTGGAGTAGTTATCCTCTTATTTTGGTCTCTTCATTGCCATCAGTGTATGGAGCTCAGTTTTGAGCCAACGATCATTTACAACCAATGTTGTAAAAATGGGGGTGAGGCATATCAACAAAATGCATGAATAAATTATGATTGTACCCTGGTTTGAAAAATTGTCATAGAAGATATTCTTGGGATAGTTGGAGAAATACTAATATGGGCTGGATATCAGATGATATTATGGAATTATTGTTACTGCCTGTGGGAAATTGTTTATCAGTGTTAGTAATCAAAAATCCAAAAAATTTGTATATTTTATTGATTACACTATTGCAGTTGCCCCATTTTTTTCTCCCTTTTATCTCCTCTTCCCTGCACCTCATCCCATCATCCCCTCACCTCTTAGTTCATGTTTATGGGTTGTACCTATTAGTTCTCTCATTTCTCAATTCCCTATACTATTCTTAGCCTATCCCTGTCTATTTGTTTTTTCTACATTTTCCTGCCATCACTTTCCTCAGCCCCACCCCTCCCCACCTCCCACCCTCAATCCATTCCCACTTTGGCTTTGTCCATGGGTCCTTCATGCATGTTCCTGGATGACCCTTCCCCTCTTTTTCCCCTGTTATCCCCCTCTCTCCTCCCCTCTGGTTACTGTCAGTTTGTTTTTTATTTCAATGTTGCTGGTTATATTTTGCTTGCTTGTTTATTTTGTTGATTAGGTTCCACTTATAGGTGAGATCATATGGCATCTGTGTTTCACCACCTGGCTTATTTCACTTAGCAAAATGATCACAATTTTCCCCCTATTTGATAGGTAATTATTAAAAATAATTCTATGAATTTTAAATTACAAAAATAATTTTAATTCTAAAGGATGAAAATAATGTTGGTGCTGTGGCAAAATAGTCTTTGAAATACAATGTGCCATAATGCATGTGAATAATATCTGTCTTACTAAACAATCCAGAAATTGATCTTTGGAAAATAGTAATGGATATAAACATGAAAATAAAATTATGATAACAATTTCAAATCAAAATCAAATTTAATGTTCAACAACAAGATATTGGTTAAGTAAGAGGCAACTGTATAGCCATTAAAATGATAACAAAGGTATATATTTATTGACAAAGATGGAATTTCATATATATCAATGAAGTGAGCCAATGAGTTACAAAACAGTGCATAGAGTCTGAGCCTCTTTTATCATATATTTACTTATAAGTGTATGCCCTATAATGGAATAATATACAATTCAAACAGCATGTATCTTTCAGCATGTATCTTTTCAGCATTGCATTTGGTTTATTTTCACTCATCTGTATTTTCAAAATTTTGAAATTGCCATATATTTTCATATAATGAAGTTGTTTAAGATAATTTCTTTTTAAATGCCATTGTTTAGAGTTTTGTCCACATTAAAACATTAATTAAATATTAGAAGAAAAAGCTCTTAAAATAACCTAAATATGTGCCAGTAGTGAATGAGAAGTTGTGTTTAGAGTTCTACTTGTCTTGTGAATTATTTATTACAGCACATAAATATTATTTCTTAGAAAATAATGTAACCCTCTGGTCCTTATTCAGGAGATACAGTGACAATCCTTAAATACAAGAAAGCCAAGAATAAGTTAATATTTGAGATTCCAGTTGTATGTGATGTTAACTGGTTTTATCTGCTTCCAAATTTGCAAGGGCACAGAACAAGAGAGGTGGACTAGACTCTTAGAGACCAACTTGGTCATTAGGGTGGATATTAGAGATAAAAACAAATTAGAACCAGATTCTGGGCTAAGAAATACTTAATCTGATATCCTTTAAGTATTTAACATTTGATACTACAAGGCTACAGTAATCAAATCAGCATGGTACTGGCTTAAAAACAGACACATAGGTCACTGGATCAGAATGGAGAGTCCAGAAATAACCCCCCATCTGTATGACAATCTATGACATAGGAGGCAAGAACATACAATACAATGTGGTAAAGACAGCCTATTCAATAAATACTTTTGGGAAAATTGGACAGATACATGCAAAAAAAAAAGGGGGAATTAGACCACCTTCTACACCATGTACAAGAATAAACTCAAAATGAATTTAAGACTTAAATGTAAGACTCAAAACCATAACACTACTAGAAGAAAACATAGTAAAATCTCTAATATCACTCTTGGTAATATATTTGTGAAATATCTCCTAAGGCAAGGAAAACAAAAGAAAACATAAACAAGTGGAACTATAGCAAACTACAAAGTTTTGCACAACAAAGGAAACTAGCAGCAAAACAAAAAGACAAACTCCTGAATGGAAGAATATATTTTCCCATGATGCATCTGATAAGGGGTTAATATCCAAAGTTTATAAAGAACCTATACAACTCAACACCAAAAACTAAATACTCCCATTAAAAAAAAGAGGACCTGAATAGATACTTATCCAAAGAGGACATACAGTTGGCCAATAGACATATTAAAAGGTGCTCAACATTAAACCATCAGAGGAATGTAAATTAAAACCACAATGAGATATTACATCACACCTGTCAGTAAGACTATCATCAATAAATCAACAAGTGTTGGCAAAGATGTGGAGAAAAGGAAATCATGCACTGTTGGTGGGAATGCAGACTGGTGCAGCCACTGTGGAAAACAGCATTGAGGTTTCTCAAGAAAAATAAAAATGGGACTGCTAATGACCCAGTGATTTCACTTCTGTCTATGTATCTGAAGAAATCCAAAACACTAATTCGAAAGAATATATGCACCCCTATGAGTATTGCAGTGTTATTTACAATAGCCAAGATATGGAAGCAACCCAAGTGCCCATCAATAGACATGTGGATAAAAAAGTGGTGGTTCATATATACAGTAAAAAAGAATGAAATCTACCATTTGAAACAGCATGGTTGACCTAAAGAGAATTATGCTAAGTGAAATAAGTCAGAGAAAGACAAATACCGTATGATTTTACTTATATGTGGAATCTAAAGAACAAAATAAATGAACGAACAAAATTGAAAGAGATTCATAGAAACAGAGAGGTGGTTGACAGAATGAAGGAAGGTTGGGGATCTGGGTGAAAAAAGATGAAGAGACTGAGAAGTACAGATTGGTAGTTACAAAATAGTCATGGGGATGTAAAGTACAGCATAGGGAATGTAGTCAGTAATATTCTAATAACTATGTATGGTGTTAGATGGGTACAAACTTTATGAGGACAATCACTTAGTAAGTTATATAGTATCTAATCACTGGGGTGTATACCTGAAACTAATACAAAACAATATTGAATGTAAACTGTAATTGAAGAAATAAAAAATTAAATTAAAAATAGGGACTTTATTAAAGTTTGCCTTATCTTTAATTGTGTTATTCCACACTGTTCTCACCATAAATGGATATCATAAGCCAATCACAACTAAATGTATGACAGGTATATATGCACATTGGAGTTTTTCTACTGAATAACCCCTCCATCTGATATACTCTTCTCCCAGTTAACTGAACCCAAACTGTCTCAATTCCTTGAATCCTATGCTTAAATGTCACCTTCTCATGGTTTAATTTTAAATGTCTTATTTAATACTTAAAAGTTCCATTTTTCTGGCTTTCATGTTGAGAAAATCAGTCCATTTTTTAGACCATGTTCTCTGTTTTCTTTTTAAACAGATATTTTCTTGGTTGGGGCATATTAACAAGTTTACAATTTAGATAATGAAATTGATAATTTGTTTCCAGTAGGGGGGAACTATATAACTCTTATATTTTGCAAAATTTAAGTTGATTCTATTTACCAACACCATATGACTCAGCTAACTGAAAACAGTTTACACCTGTTTGTCTAAAAAAATATTTATTAAAAAGGTACACTGCCTCTGACTCTGGTAAGTAATTTTTCTACTTATATCACTTATTTATTCTTGGATAATGTAGTGAAGGAAAATGCTTTTCCTCTACCCTCTCAGGTTCAGTACATGGAGGTCTGTATAATAAACTATCAAAAGGCAGATAAGTAAAATAAATCACATGTTCAATGTAGCATACACGCAGGGGTACTCAGTGATGTGTAACTCAAAGGGGTGGTCAGAATTGGAGCTTATATACCACCTTAAAAGGTGAAGGACAGGGAAAGGAAAGACTCAGGGGAAAACAAATGATTTTGAAAGGATGTAATGGTTCCTTAGGAGAGTAGATCGGAGATATGATAGTTTTGTGACAAGGTCTGTTTCTTGTCTTCCACTCCTGGGGAGGGAATTATGATAATTAAGTTCTTTTAAGTTCTTTTGGAAGGTTCTACTTCTAGGTAGATAAGGGAAACTCTGAGAAACCTTCTTTCCACATCTGTTGACTCTCAATTGCCTCATTCTCAAAATAATTATTCTCAAAATAATCCTTATGCCAAGTGTCATATTCTCATCCCCTTCAATAACAAAATACTCCCAAATTTAGTGATTTTAAATAACAATGAAATATTATATCTCACCATTCTGTGGGTTTGCAAGCAATCTCTCAGTTGGTTTTACCTGAGCTCACTCATAACTGATGTCAGCTGAAGTACTGGCTGGGCTGCAAAGATCCTCACTCATATATCTGGAAGTTGGTTCTGGCTATCAGCTGGGTCATCTTAATTTTCATCCTCGAATACAATATATCAGCTTCCTTGTGACAGTCTCATTGCAGCATTCTAAGAAAGCATTCATGGAAACTATAAGGTCTCTCAAGGTTTAAGCCTGCAACTGACACAGCATCACTTGCACTGCGTTCTATTATGTAAAGCAAGTCAAAAGGTTGAGTACAGACTCAAGGAAAGGCAGAAAAGACCCCATCTCTATTGGAGGAGTGGAAAATCTACGTTACAAAAGAGTAGAAGAGAATGTGTTGTGACCACTTTTAACAATCTACCATACCACTGTAAGATACTGTGCATTTGATATAAATTTGACTATTAGCATTTTTAGTTTAATGAATTAATAAGAGTGTGTAAGGAAGCTTGAGTTAAATCACATTTTCTTTTGATTTACTTCAGGTATATATTTTTACTCTATAATAAGCTGTATAAATAAACAAACAATGTCATATTAAATCATGGGAATTGTGAAAAAGGATATTGTATAACTCTCAGAAATTCCAGATGGGGCTTGGGAGCCCCATGATAAATGATGATACCCCAAATCATGCTCTGTGGGGCACAGCACTATTTATAGAGTCTGTAGAGAGAAAATGGCTACCATTGTTACTGTCACCATTCACTGGGAAAGAGTTAAACGGCTTATCATTTAGCAAATGATGCCAAAGAGCTTCCCCTGGACAAACATAAAATGATTAAACCCCAGGTTACAGCTGGGTCACAAATAAAACCTCCAGCTCCTATGGAGCTCACATTCTAGTGGTAGAAAATAGATAATAAACTATATGGATAATAAATAAATAAATTATATATTACGTTAGGAAATGATGTGCAGTACGGAGAAAGAAAAAAAAATATAGATCAAGGCAAGAGAGGTTAGAAATGGTAAGGATGGATAATATTCTAAGAGAATGACTTTTGAGCAAACACTTGAAGGGACTGAACAGGTAATTTATGCATATATATACATGTAGATCATTCCAGGAGTACAGAAGAACCTAAGATAACTGAGGATCATAGATGAGGCCAGTGTGGTTGGAGCAGAATGAGTTGGGAGAGCCAGTGGGAAGCATGCTCAGGTTGGAAAGAGCTGAGTGGCAATCACGGAGGATCTTTAAAACCACTGATTGGACTTTGGCTCTTACTCTGAACTGGGGAGCCATTGCCAGGTTTTGAACAGAGAAATGCCTTGATCTGACTTGCTTTTCCAACAAAATATGCTCTATTTCTTCATGGTATTAGCTTGTGGTCAATATGTAGAGTGATAATGATGGAAGAAGGGAAGTGAATTAGAAACAGTACAGAAGAATACATTCATCACCTGTGGGTGGATAGATAAAACAAACAAAGCCCTCAAATACAGATATCATGAAACAAAAAACTGATGAATTCTATTACCTCAAAATTATGTGTTTCTGTTAAGTGAGGCACATCATAGCTAAAAATTATCTATTGATAATTTCTTATGATCTACATGCAGGATCAGACAGTGGCAAAGTCTAACACTGAGGAGTGCTACAGATTGTACAAGGAGCTCTCTTAACAGCCAGAAAATGACATCTCAATTTCTAAAATGGGCAAATGGTATATGAGCAGGCAATTTTATATAGAACAGGAAACCTTAAAGTCTCATAAGTAAATAAAGAGTGGTTTCAAAATTGTAGGTAATCAGAGAAATGTAACTGAAAACCACCATGAGATGTTAACTATCCCTATTGACTGGCATCATTTAGGAAGTTGGATGATATCAAATATTGACAGGGAGGTGAGGATATAGCAACCTTTATACATTGCTTATGATAGTGTATACTGTGTTACCACTCTGAAGAGTGATGTGGCAATACTCAGTCAAATTACACTTATACTTAATCCTATAATCCAGCAAATCTGTTCCAAAATATGTATTCCAAAAAATTCTCACTTTGTAGGCAATTGGGCATAGAGGAGAGTGGAGCCTTTTTTTCATGTGAAAGTTTGCCTAAAATCCAAAATGTCCAAGTAAACCCTCACTATCCTGGTTAAAGAGAAGAGGGTTGGAGTGAAGCCCTATCAGTGTCCCTCTTCCGCCTGTCCAGCCCGCAATGTAAAATCATGAATGAGTTCCTTAGAAAACCAGAAAACTGCTCTACTACCCAACACCAACATATAGGTTTTGAGAATCCTAAAGGAAGCACAAAAACAGGAATAAGTAGATGGGAGTAATTGCATGTTATAGGATTGTCACGTGTACAAAAGAGGGGGTAAAGGAGTGATAAGATATCAGGTGAGTCCTGGGAGTTGCACCTTCAGGTAACTGGGAGACTGAGCAACACTCTTAACCTCTTGCTGTGAGGGAAATGCTCGGGATTAATCCTGTTTCAGTGACTTGCTCAACCCCATTCTCTCCTCCTCCCCTTCCATAGCCTAGTCTTGGCTTATACAACAGTGTAATTTCTTCTTCCATTATAGAATACTGGGACACATAATGTAATTGTCTTCCTACCTCAAATGTTACAATTCTACCTTTAGGGATAAGAAGACGGAAACAAAGAGGGGGAATGTTATCAAGCCCAGCAACTCTTTCAAATTCACAGGGATTTGCTTCAGGCAACATTTCCTGGCAGAGGGAGCAGAAGAGAACATTTTTGCACACAGCTTGTTTATTGCTGTGAGAAGTTTTCAAAAAGAAAGTAGACCTTGCTAGGCTGTGTGAAAATCTTGTTAGTCAAGGCAATAGTGGATTCCTTCACTGGAGTAAAGTGACCTGACATTACTGTTTATCACTGTCCCATGTCCTGGTCAGATTGTTCTGCCCCTGAGAGCAGATGTTCTCACTGCCAGCTCTCTCTTACCTTTACTCCCTCTCCTGCCCGCCATCCCTACCTTCCTCCTTTCTTTTCCTTTTCCCTTCATTTGACAAAGACTGTTAAAATGGCTTCTCTCAGCACTTGAACAAAGACAGTAAGAGCCACTCTGTTATTACTATCCACTGCAGAACCTCTGGACTTTGTCTCTTAACTGCTATTTACCTGAACCCCAAGTAGGAGAGGCACTGATGAGAGAACTTTTACTGCAGTTTGCAAGTTTGAATTACAAAAGTGTTCAAAAGATAGTAGGAAATTGTTCTATCTCTCAGGATCTTTCTTTTCTTTGTTTCCCTTGCCTTGATATGAGTAGAAATGCCTCTAGCATTTTCCCATGAAATAAGATACTGGTTTTAGAACTAAGGTATACCTTAGTTCAGAGCATATCCTTCTATTCATATTTTGTTGACAGGTTTTATAATGAATGGCTGTTAAATTTTGTCAATGGAATTTTCAGCACCTATGTAGATAATCACATGTATTTGTTTTTCTCAGTATGGTAATCTGGTGTATAATACTAACTCATTTAAAAATACTGACCCATAGGCCTAGAATAAAGCTCACTTGGTCATGGTATATTATTTTCTCACTGAAATGTTAGGTTTTATTTGCTAGTATTTTTATCTTTTTTTAAAAATCTGAATCATTAAATGATATTTGGCCTGTAAATTTCATTCTTATAATGTTCTTATCAGATTTTGTGTCATAAATAGAATTAGAAAGATTTCCTTTATTCTTGATGTTCTGGAACAATATACAGAGCATTGAGATTATCTTTAACGGTTTGATAGATTCACCCTGGGAAATACATCTGGACTTTGTTGTTTTTGGTAGGATAACTCCTTAATGATTTTCCCCGTTTTTTTTTTTTTTAATGGAAATTGGTCTTTCTAACTCGAGTGGAGTAAATTGTGGTAAGATGGATTTTCCTAGGAAATAATCCATTTTATTTAGATTTTCAAATTCTTTTCCACAGATGTCTCCAGAGTAGTCTCATGATTTAAAAATATTCTTTTGTTTCAATGATTGCTTCTTGTCACTTCTTATTTTATATATTTGTGCCTTATCTCTGTTTTTGAACAAGTCAGCCAGTGATGTCTGTTATTTTTCTTTAAAGATATGATTTTGATTTATTAATGAGGTCTATTGCTTTCTATTCTCAATCTGTGCTTTGAGTTCCATTGCTTCTTTTCTCAACCTCTACTCTTATCTTCATAGTTTGTTTTCTTGTATTTTCTTTTGGTTCACTTTATTCTTTTCCTAGGTATTTTTTAAACCTATGAATTTTCATGTGATTGCTGCTTTAAATGTATCCTGTAGATTCTGATACACACTGCTTTCATTATTTTTTTCTTAAAGATTGTGTAAGTTCAGTCTGTTTCCCCTGCACCCATGAGTTGTTTAATAGAAGGATTTTTCATTTACAGGTGGAAGAGCTAATTTGTTTTGTTTATTTGCTTGTTTGTTTTTATTAATAATTTCTACTTGTGGTATATCATAATCGGATGTTATTTGTAATATTTCTACATAATTCTAATTACTAATGTTTTCCTTGTGACCTAATATATGATCAAATTTTGTCAGTGTGGTACAGGTGTTTGGGAAAATGACATATCAGAGTATTTAGTTTTATATACACTCATAACATCTACCTTGTTATGTTGTTTAGGTACTCTATCTCCTTACATATTTTTGTCTATTTGATTTGTCTTGTACTGATATTACAGTAACATCTTTTATTTTTAGTGTGTGTCTACATGTTTCCTTGTATATCCTGTAGTTTTTCTTTCTGAATGTAGTTGCTGTTAATTTAGTGCATAAATGTTCATATTAATTGTATCTTGATTTTTGTACGATGGCTTTTAGCACAAAAAAGTCCTACTTTGTTACATTTAATACTTTGGAGCTTGAATTAGTCTTTGTCTGATATCAGCATCTCTATGCCTGTTCTCTTTTTGTTTCCATTTTCTTAGTACACTTTCTTATTCTTCAGTTTTGGTTTTATGAATCACTTAGATCTAGGTGTAGCTCATGTCCAAGGCACACAGTTGGGTTTTGTTTTGTGAGAAAATTAAAAACATCTTTCTTTTAATAAATGAATGTCTTACTTATTGTTTAACAAACAAGTAATTCTAAACTTAGCAGCTTAAAACAACAAACATTTGTTATGGCATAGTTTCTGTGAGTCAGAAATCAGGGAGTCCATTAGCTAAAATTCTCTTTCTCATGGTCTCTGACAAGGCTAGAATCAAGTTGCTAGCTATGACTACAGTTATGCCAAAGTTCAACTTGGGGGATGATTAACTTTCAAGTCTTGGTAGTCGTTGTTAGGCCTCAGGTCCTTGCTGGTTTGTTGGAGATTTCAGCTCCTTGCCATGCAAGCCTGTATATAGGGCAGCTCATGACATGGTAGCTGTCTTCTCTCAGAAAAAGTGATAGTGAGTGAGACAGAGGCCACAATCTTTTCATAACTTAATCTTTCAAACGACATCCTTTTACTTCTTTTTTATCTTCACCTGAGGATATTAATTTGAGAGAGGGAGAGAGAGAGAGAGAGAGAGAGAGAGAAACATCAGCATAAGAGAGAAACATCAATTGGTTGCCTCTCATATGTGCCCCAACCAGGGATCAAACCTGCAATATGGGTATGTGCCCTGACCAGGGATTAAACTCACAACCTTCTGGTGTACAGGACAACGCTCTAACTAACTGAACCACCTGGCCAGGGAAACATTCCTTTACTTTTGCCATATATCATTTATTAGAATCTAGTCATAAATTTAAACCTACACTCAAGGAGAGTGTATTATGCAAGGACTTGAATACCAGAAGGAAGCAGGAATCTTTGGAAACACCTTAGAGGCTGCCTAATGACACTCAATGATTCACTTCCCTTCCACATGCAAAATATGGTCCTCAAAATTCATAAACCATTATAATTACAACTCAAAGTTCAGAATCTCATCATCTAAATCAGGCCCACATGCAGCTCCTTGGGTGTACTTCATCTTGTTCTGTAGATGTGTAAAACTAGAAACAAGTTATTTTTCCCCAACACACCCTAACATATAAGTGAAGGACAAGGATAAGATAAATGCAATACATATTCCTACACAAACTGGGAGATATGGGCCCTGGCTGGTGTGGCTCAGTGGATTGAGCGCCATCCTGCAAACTGAAAGACCATTGATTCGATTCCCATGCCTGGGTTGAGGGGCAGGTCTCCAGTTGTGGGTGCCCAACAGGCAACTGATTAATGTATCTTTCGTACATCGATGTTTCTCTCCCTCTCTGTCTCTCTCCCTTCCTCTATGTCTAAAAATGAATAAATAAAATCTAATAAATAAATAAATAAATAAATAAATATGGGGGAAATGGGAAGCACAAAACAGTCACTGGTACACAGAAATTATGAAATCCAGCCAGGCAAATGTGGGATGTTCCTTTATTAGGCTTGGTTGGCTGGCTGTATTTGCCTGGTTTTTGGGTTTAGCATCTGAGTCAGTACTTGTAGCTCAGTGGTTTTCTCCACCTTCTATCTACTATTAGAAACCCAAGAGCATCCTTTTATTTTGTTTTCTCTCTGTTTCTCATGGTACAAACTGGCTGTACTTTTGCTGATATAGTTTTCTTATTAACTCTATGGGTCTTTTATAAATTTCATGGGGATATACTCCATTACACAATAGGCACCTATAAATTCCTTAGAGAAAAAAATTTTTCTACCTTGTGCTCCTGCTGAGAAGGCTAAGGGACAACACCCTTAACATTTTAATTTAAAGGACCTATGAGGTACACACTTAATCTCTTTAAAGGTCCTTGTGTATGACTGAATATAACTCTAAGGATCTGAATAAAACCTTTGATATTTCCTAAGTATTAACAAAGAAGCTTATAGTCATAATTTTGACTTCATTTTCAGACAATGTTTTCTTGGAAATGCTCTGGATATGATCTTTGCTCGAGTCATTTTTAAAAATTTTAACACTGTTTGTCATTTGGAAGAGTTGAGGATTTTTAAAACCGTAAATCCTAGCTCTTTTTTTTTTAAACCATCTTTCCCTCAATTTATCTCCCTCCTTTCACATTTTACAGTTGTGTGCTGCTTAATGATGGGGATACATTCTGAGAAATGTATTGTTATGTGGACAAGAAAGGGACTCAGTAATAAATTTAACCAAAGGAAACATAACAGGCCTATAAAAGGTTTATCTTCACCTTAAGCATGCCCTGTCCATTGTTTTTGTGCATCTGGATTAACATAACCTTAAAATGTCTCTTTGTCAGGCCCCTGGGAAGCATAAACACCCTCAAGAGAGCATGTAATTTTGTTAACTATCCTGTAATCTCATCATAGAAATTTCAGACTTTCTCCCATATTCATGGACTCTTCCTTAGGTTCCTTCCTTATTTCCAAATGTGTAAAAGCAACTACAAATTGTCATTCTAGGAAGCATTTTTCTTAGCCTGTTGAGATCTTGCTTCTAGGCATGTCATAAGTTTGGCTCAAATAAATGCATAAAAATTCTCTACAGTTTTAGACATTTATTGCATGGACACATGATTTCATGATCGTGTGAACACCACAGAATGCACTACACAAACATAGCTGGTAGAGCCTACTACACACCTAGGATATATGGTACAGCTTATTGTTCTGTAAGGGAGAAAAAATAAGAAACTTTCTGGGTTCTCAACTGAGACATCTGTGTAATAAAAGATTTACAGGAGAAAAAACCAAAAGTTTAATTACATGTATAACTCCTATATACACAGAAGAGACCCAGGAAAAGTGAGTAAATTGCCAAAATGGCTGAAGCCACCACCTTAAATACCATCTTCAGCTGAAGACTTAAGAGATCTTGGTAGTGAGGAGAGTCGGTTACAGGGGGTGACCAGGAAAAGCAGTATAAACAAGGATGAGGTTGTCATGTAGAATTAAGTTTTTGCCTTCTACATTAATCAGAGTTTCTATAGATATTGTCATTCCCCTCTTCCTGGTACAGCCAAGAAGACACCCTTACAAATGAAGATTTCCCTTGTCCACGTAAACGTCTTTCACAAAAGGCAACTTCTACTTGGTTTTTCAGAGCTTCTTCCATGTTTGCTCTTTCTTAAAATTAACCAACCGAAAATAATCATTATGCCAAATAAACAAACATATTTGGGGGTGACAAATTACCATATGTTCCCCCATAGCTCCTAGACTACAAAGCTGTACAACACACTACTGTACTGTATCCTGTAAGCAACTGTACCATGATGGTATTTGTGTAATGTTGTGCTATGACTTTATGATAGCTATGATGTCACTAAGTATTAGAAATTTGTTCAGCTCCATTATAATCTTATGGGACCATGTTCATATATGCAGTGTGTCATAGGTCAAATACTATTATGCAACTATGACTGTATGACTGTATTATAAACATTAAGAAGCAACAAGGTGGCATCTTCAATATTCTGCTTAGAAATAGCCTTAGATAGATCACTTAGTTCATTAGGCACATTTTCTACTTTCCATATAACTTCAGACAACAGCTCTATTCTGTCACTGCATCACAAGAAACTTCTTTCTTAAAGTTTCTAGTACATTTTTATTACTTTCTTTTGAGCTCTCACTAGCATTTTCTTCAAAACCAAAAATTTTACAGTGTGTTCAAGGGATTTTAAATGTTAACACTCTTGCCCTGACCAGTGGGGCTCAGTCGGTTGGCTGTTGTCCTGTAAACCAAAAGGATGCTCTTTCGACTCCTTGTCGGGGCACATGCCTGTATTGTGTGTTCATCCCCAGTTAGGAGCTTGTGAGAGGCAACTAATTAATTTTTCTCTCTCACATTGATGTTTTTCTCCCTCTCTTTCTCCTTTCCTTCTCCTCTATCTAAAAATAAATAAATAAAAGCTTTTAAAAATTATCTGCTAATCTACTAATTATCTACTAATAATCTGTTCAAAGTTCGCTGCCCATTTTCAATGCCATGTCCAAATTTTAGTTATTTGTTATGGCAGTACCAGATTTCCAAGTACAAAAATCTGTACCCACTGTCTATATTGCTATATAGCGAATAAACCCCCAACTTAGTAAATTTATACCACACATATTTTGTAACCTCACAACCTTTGTGAGACAGAAATCCTGTCATGGACAAGCTGAGTACCTCTAGCTCAAGATTTGCCACAAAGCTCTAATCAAATTAAGGATGCATTTAACTCACTACAGTAAGTAGCTTCTGATGATATGAATATTTTTCTTACTTTTTCTGTCTTTCATGTTTACTAATTTCTCTCTGATCAATTTTACTTCTTTCTTTATCTCCTTTTCATTATCTTAGTTATTTTCCTGTCTTTCTTCAGTGGCCCTTATTAAATTTCACTTGAATCTATTTTCCCTTGGGTATCTTTTATTTCTAATATAATTTTGTCTATTTAAAATACTTTCCTGAGTAAATCAAGTCTCTTTTTATATCTCCCTGTTTTTTTACTATTTCCCTTCTTAGTTTTTTTTTTTTTTAATCTCTTACAAGGTAGTTTTTCATATACTCAAAGATATGTTTAATTATATTTAATTTTTACAGTTTTATTTTACTTTATGGTTGTTCTTCTTCAGTCTGTGGGACAATGTTCCAGCCAATTGAGCCACAGCAACCAGGGCTAATTTTTCTTATGGGAACTTTGTTTCATATGTGTGAAATTTAAGTTTCTGATTTTTATATTATTTCTATGTGGATTTGCTGGTTTTCCTTTTGTTCATTTACTTTTATGGTGAGAAAAAAAAGCAGTTTGACACCCCAAAATATACCTTATTAAAGGTATTGATTATTTTAAGCTGGTTATTTTTAAGAAATGTAAGACTCAAGAAAAAACTTGTACCTTCCTCCTAACTGCCTAAAAGAATTTAGATAAGAGGACAGGTTCCAGGAAGGAAGCTATCATCATGCACAACTGTAGTTTGACATGAACTAGGTACAATAGGCAGAAAGGAACCTAGTAAGGCCCATTTTATCCAAGTCTTCTCTGTGTCCCATTGTTAAAGATGACCCAGCAAACATTTGCTATCCAAACATTTGCTTTCTTGCCTTCTGTTCTTTCATGTCCCAAACAACCAACCCTGCCTCTCCATAGCTCAAGATGACATACAAACCTCAGCCATATGATCTGTCCTCCATCTCATATTCCTATGGAACACTTGTGTGTATATATATATTATAAATTTAGCCATTTTGCCTGTTAATGTGTCTAATGTAAATTTTATTTGAGTCAGAAGAATTTAGAAGGGTAACAGGGAAAATTAATTTTCTTCCCCTACATTGACACTGGAGTTACTTCACAAGATTCCTAGTTTACTAATGTCCTTTCTCTCAGCATAAGCAAGTTCAGACACTTTAAGCAGATTTATTTGTTTGTTTGGGTGGGGGTTAGAGGGGCAGTTCTCTGGTTTTATGATTCTCTTCTGTCCTGTAGGGTCCTACATTTCCCCATTTAGCTTTTTTCCCTTTTTACCACCAAATTGCCGAGTGGAGTTTCTCTCCTTTTTAAAAATATTTTTCAGTGTTACTTAATTACAATTGTCCCCATGCCCCCATTCTTTTTTTCTCTTCTAGAAGCTGTGTGTTTCAAAAACTGTTCCCTTAAACCATGTATTCTGATAACTCTTTCATGTATTCTATGGTCTGATATATTTAGGAATCCAGACTTAAGTGGGACTTAGGCTTTCTGAGGCTAATTTTGGATCATTTGTATGTCTCCTCCTTAGCCTTGCATTTCTATCTTCCCCACAGATTTTCTCTTTTTGCCTTGTGTCTGGAGGGAGGGGGTTAAGATGGCAGCATGGGAGATTACACTGGGATTTGGTGACTTCAATTGGTTTTTTAATCTATCTTACTTTGAAGTTATGGCATTCTATGTCTTCAAGTTATGCTGATGAGGGTTTATTTTTGTGTGCGTACATGTGTAAGTTTACACTTCCCATTTTATTATCTAGCATTATTTTGGGAAGGTTTCATAGCAGACTGGTAGCCAAGTTCTTTTAATTTTTTTAAACCTCTAATTTTTTTTAGATTATATATATATATATTTATTTATATTTTTAATTACAGTTTATATTCAATATTTTTCTGAATTAGTTTCAGAAGTACAGCAAAATGGTTAGAAAATCATGTACTTTTCAGAGTGGTTCCTCTGCTGCTTCAAGCACTCACCTGGCCCAATATATATTTATTGTCATGTTGTTGACTATAATCCCTATGCTGTAATCTACATCTTTGTGATTATTCTGTAACAATAGCCAAAATATGGAAGCAACCCAAGTGCCCATCAGTAGATGAGTGGATAGAAAAGCTTTGATATATTTACACAATAGAATATTACACACCATAAAAAATAATGAAATTTTACCATTTGTAACTGTGGATGGACATAGAGGATATTATGTTAAGTGAGGCAAGTCAGACAAAAACAAATATGTACCATATGATTTCACTTATATGTGGAATATAATGAACAAAATAAACATACAAATAAAATAGAAACAGATTCATAGAAACAGAGAACAGACTGACAGCTGTCAGATGGGAGGAAAACTTGAAGGTTGGATGAAAATGGTGAAGGGATTAAGCAGTAAAAAATGGTAGTAATACTTCTAATTATGTTTCCAAAATTAATCTTCTTGGTTAAATTGGAAGCTTCAAGAAGGGAGGAACCATCTCTATCTCGTTCTTTTCTATCCTACTTGCTGAGTACAGGTTCAATTACTATAGAGTGAAAAGAACATTGGATTTTAGTGAAAGGAATTAGTACTAGATTCAGAAGATCTGTTTAATTACTTACACTACTTAGGTCTTAGATTCTTTATGTATAGCCAGGGATTTCACAGCATTGTTGTGAAAAATATAAAGTATGAAAGCACTTGATGATAGTTATTGCTTTGTCCATGCTCAGTTAACACCTAACACACACACACAAACACACACACACACCCCTCCGCATTAATAACTTATACAACTTTCTTATGTCATGCAATCCTAAGTATTTTGTAATTACAATAAATTTATTTATCTTTAATTTTTTCTAACTAGTCCATTATCACCTTTTTTTCTTATAAATAGAAGTGTCTGACATCCCATTTCTTTAAGATCTAGCTTTAGAAAAATTCCTTTAGCATCTTATTTTATAAAAAATGTAGAACCTAAAATGCTAGTGAATATATTATTTTTCATATAGGTATGCAGCCTGTGTTCATAGCTTATGTTAACATCCAAAAAGCCAGTATATTGAAAGCCTACTTTTACCTTGAAATTTAGAAATAAAAATATTCCTATTAGTAATAGTAATAGTAACAATCACTAACACATATTGAGAGATTACTAAATGTTCCTTACCATTTTAAGTACTTTAAAGTTATCAACTCATTTACTTAATCATCACAACAATACTATGAGGTAGGGCCTTGGCTGGTGTGGATCAGTGGATTGAGCGTCAGTCTGCAAACTAAAGGGTCACCGTTCGATTCCCCAGTCAGGGCACATGCCAGGGTTGCTGGCCAGGTCACCAGTAGGGGGTGTGCGTGAGAGGCAACCATACACTGACATTTCTTTCCTCCTCTTTATTCCTCCCTTCCCCTCTCTCTAAAAGATAAATAAAATATTTTTAAAATACTATGAGGTATGTATTATTATTCACATTATACAAATAAGCAAAGTAAATTAAATAACTTTTTGGAGGTCACACAGCTAGTAAATGGTATAAACAGTGTTTGAACCAAATGAAAAATATTTCGTGATTTTATTAGGCAAATAGTAACATACAACTTATTCAGATGGACTCCTTTTGAAGGTAAAATTTTCTATGAAAAAGTAAATCACAAGCAAATAAGATTATTTTAAAATACTCAAAATACAAAATATTAAATGTAACTAATTGAAAAATAATTTTTCTTAAATTAAGAAAAATGCAACAGAGCTTTGAAATCTTCATTTGCCAGGAAAAAGTGGAATTGTAAACTGCAAAGGCAGCGTCAATGCTCAAAGGCAGAACATTAGAGGAAAAAGGAAGGATAGACCTGGGCACAGGCTGGGGGATCTCCAGCCTTAGATAATAGTTAAATTTTCATATCTGTCCATCCCCAAGGGAGAGCTAAGCCTTAATCTGTGATGTCTGAAACACAAAGCTTCAAGGCAATCAGTTAATATGCTTTTATTTTTCACAGCAGTTATCTTTGAGATTCTTGGACTTGAAAAATAAATGAAGCAAAACGAAGTTAATGACTCTTTTAAGTCCTTCCATCAAAAGCTCCCAAATTATAACCATTGTATTAGTTAAAAATGCTCCAGTAAGAAAATCAGTTGCTTTGGGACACAGCATTGGAGGAAGGGAGAAAGAAGGAGATACTCATATTAAGCGGACCTTTAAAATGGCACAATGTTCTTGGTTCCAGCCACAGAAAATGAAGGGACTGACATTGGGAGGAGATGTAACAATTTAAATTCAACCGCCATCCCGCACTTCTCTCCTAAAAACCAGATATAATCAGAGCATGCATAGCAGCAACCACAACACTCATATTAGAAAATCAGTGCTAGAGACAGACATGTCCATCTTTTGGTATGTCAGAGAGGTGAAAGGGGAGATGGTTGTGGTTTTTTTTTCTCATCTCTACACCATAATATTAATTGAATTATATGATTTGGGACCAAACATTTCATTAGCTACACTACAAATCTGTCACATCTCCTCACTGCATATGCACACTTAGAACTGCCTATAAATAACAGATTTGTATGATGGTTACTGTAAGCCACTTAAAGCCCCTTTCCTCCTACTTTATCATCAAGGTATGATAATTTTTTTAAAAGATTTTATTTATTTATTTTAGACAGAGGGAAAGGGAAGAAGAAAGAGAGGGAGAGAAGCATCAATGTGTGGTTGCCTCTCATGCACCAGTTACTGGGGCCCGGTCTGCAACCCAGGCCTATGCCCTGACTGGGAATTGAACCAGCATCCCTTTGGTTTGTAGGGTGACACTCAATTCACTGAGCCATACCAGCCAGGGCAAGCCATGACACTTTGTTAAAGGTCCAGTGGTTATCGGATTTATGAAGTCCCTGCTAGCCCAGCTGGCCCTCCTGGTGCCTTGAATCTGGAGAACAAGGAAGGAAATGTTTGAATAGCTTATAAAATAAATCCTTAATTTAGTGAACAAGGCTAATTATATTTGGAGGATTAAAATACCCAGAAAATAAGCAAGAATGAGGTTGAAAAACAGTAGTTATTTCACAAATTTTCTTTGGTGGTAATGTCTAGAATGATTATTTTTCTGGAGTCCTGGGACAGCTTGATATCTGACTTAATGCTTCTGTCCTTTTGTCCTGAATGTTAGGGGATATTTATTTATAGCCAAGCTCAAAAAGCAGACTGCAGTACAGACATAAGACCCATTTCTGTGTAATATCTCTGAATAGGAATTTTAAATTCTCCTGTCAGAAAACAAGCATTCACGGAGGGATGGGTGTTCTAAAAAAAGAACTGATAAGAAACTTAATCCACACTCAGAGTTTGGTGAAGGTCACTTTAAGATGATGATAGGGAGGAAAATAATCTGTGTCTTTGTGAACCAAATTAATACATGAATCTGTAAAGCATTGCAGGATGACCATGAGACGAAAACATATCCTTCTTCCTACCAAATTATATTTCATCACTTCTCTAGGAAGGATGGCTTCTCTGAGTGCTGACTCCAAGGAAGCTTGTTCCCCAGTCAGTGGTCCCTGACAGGTATAAATGTTACCTTTTATCATGTATTGTCCACTGATGACAAAAGGAAACTAATTAAGCATAATTTCCAGGCTTTCAGAGATAAGGTCCCCACGGTGGCCTGAGAATTACTTGTGGGTTTGGAATGGTGCCATCTGTGTGTTAGATCTCGGCAATGATCTTCCACTCATATAAATTCTGTAGTCAATGGTGAAATAATAGAGTCACAATTCACAGGAAGCATATTTTTCTCTCCTGAAGAATAAAGTCTCTGCAGATGTTAGTGAATACCTCATTGTTCAATGCTATTGGAAATTCTTCTAAAGCCTCCTTCTATATCCATAAGATCTCCCGAAGCATTTCAAGTTTGTTGTGTTATCTTATTCTAAATGTGGTGTTTACATGGGTTATTTACTTAGAGCCTTATTGTACATTTGTGAAAAAGTTCCTGGACCTGAAGTTTTGGTGGTATCATTAGTCTCTCTGTATGAATAAATGCTCCCAAGATGGCTTCATGGGAGTCACATACAAATATCTCCACTGTCCATTTCTTTACATGGAAAACTGATTTTGTTTAGTTTTTATAACATTTCTATTATTACCATTTCAGAGAAGTCTTCCAGCTAAACAATTAACGGGTATTAGACAATAAATTATGTATTCTCATTCACTTATTCTAAGCAAGCATTATTGATTTCTGGCACACACTCTTCTGGCCTTTAGTCTGGACTCCGTCATGTGCTCATGAACAGCACCTGGTACATAAAAGATACTCAATTAAATTTACTGGATGAAATTCATAAATAGATTAATCTTATATATACACACCTTGCCTTATTGTTTGGATATTAGGCTTGCGTCAACTACAAACAGTGGAAGGATAATTTCAACAATTGTTTCAATGAATACCTCTGGGAAACTTGTCAAAATGGAAGACCTAGAAATAAGACTTGTTCCAACTTTACCAGGGCATACATGACCCTTGGTGATTTAGTTGCCTGGCATGTAGACAAAGATTTTAGAAACTAAATCTGACACTTGATGTATAAGCTTAGAGCTGATATGTGATCCCTGAAATTGTATACAGATGGGTTAATTCTGTACAAGAATTGCCATCACTACTTCCGCAATGACACTGATATATGCATTATTCTTGTAGGTAAGTAAACTATTAAAAGTTCATTGAGTGTGGGAGGTGGGGGGTAGGTAGGGCAGGGGAGAGTGATGGGAGGAAAATGGGATCAACTGTAATTGAACAAAAATAAAAAAAAGTGCATATTTGTAGGAAACTTTGTTGTAACTGTTTTTCCTTTATAGACAGGTAGTTTCTCCAGAAATGTTGCATGTGCATAATCCTCTTTATGAATTACAGACAATTACTGGTTTCCATGCTTGAATAGTTTTATCGCCTTTGGCCCAATTAAATTTGTCAGGATAAATATTTGAGAGAAAGAGATGTATGATTTTTATAGGTAAATCTGTGAACATTGCTTCTTGCTGAGGTTCATTGTATACAAACTGCTTTTCATGTTACAGTATTCAAAGTGCTTCCCTGAACTGTCATCAAATGGATTAAATGACATTCTTTGTATTTAAGCCTTCCAGCATATTTTTTAGATGTTTACTGTGTGATTATTACTAAATAATGCACTTAACAGAAGGAGATAACCATGTTGACCTCCTCAAAGAGTATCACATATTTGGATACAGTCAGCCAAAAAGCCCTATATTCAGAAGTCTATACTTAGATACTAGTGTTTTGTTTTAATTTCTAATTCATAGTTACTCACTCAATGAGTTTTTTCAATAGGAAATGGAAGAGGATTTTGTTTACTTATAGATTGTCTTATATAAGGTTTCATTTACTTTGCAAGAGGAAGTTAAATTAACTTATTTTAATAATGATACTTTTTGTTAAACTCAGCCAATTTTGCACTTTTTTCTGCTCATAGAATGAACATTATTTCCCAGGTATTACAAAAGCCTAATATTATATTTTAATATCATCATAAAATGAGGTCATATTTTTAAAACATTTCCATGTTATTTGTACATTCTGAAACTAGACCCTAGGAATTTCCTGCTTATTGGAGCACTGAGTTTCAGTGTTTCTGGAGAAGGATAGATCAACTCACCAGGAGAACCCTGTCTTTTCTCAGAATCAAGAGTCAAATTAATTTATTTTTACACTTTTAAACAATATTGAATCTAAACTGTAATTGAAAAAAATACATAGAAAATGGGTCAAATTAAATTTTTATTTGCATTCCTAGGAAAACAATGAGCTTGAAAATCAGGCTTTGGGAGAGGAAGAAATTTTCATAAATTTCTCTAGCATATCAAAGATAAAAAGTATGGAAAGCTCCTGATAAATGTTTTTAATTGTTCACTAATACCCTCCCGAGCTCCTTGAAGTTAGTGAGGGCATGCCTTTACTACTTGATAATAGACCATGAGCAGAGGTAATGGAGGTCTCTTCTAGACTGACAGTGAAACACCTCTCTTTAACCTTTCCTTACAATGGTGAACCTGGAGTGGTGCATTAAAATAACAGAGCTGCAACACTGAAGCAGTTTGCATTTGTGGGTTACCTCATGGAAGACAGTTACATTGCAGAGTCACCTGACCTACAAAAGTTTTTATGTGTTTAAAAATATGCTTCATGTGTTAATCCACCAAAACTCAGAGTTTGCTTATTACTACATCATAACTCAATCTTATTTTGATTAGAACAGGCTAAGATCATTGCATTTTCTTCCATTAGGTCGAGAAAATACTTCTGCTGTAAGAAGGACAGAATCTGTCTTACTGCTGCAAAATAGGAGTAAGAAAAGACACTGAGCCGCTTTCTTCTGAATGAAGGTATTATAGAACAAAGAAAGGGGACAAAGGGGGATCAAGAAAGGCAGGCATGATGAGGTTTTTTGATTTACTGTCTCTCAGTGTTGGTAGTGGTAAGACAGGATGGTAGATTTTTATGTTCTTCCAAAGTTTTTTTCTTTGTCAATTTCATTTCTCATCACATGTGTTTAATTTTACCCTTCAGTAATTTAACTTTACTACTTCTGGGGCCCTGGAGTTTTATTTTTGTCCTTACACAATACTATTTAATCTACCTTTTGGTCTTTAAGGTTACAAACATTCATTGGTATTCATTTTAGACTGATGATACAATGGAATAGAAGCACTGCCTCCAAAACTGGCTTAAAAAGATGATTTGCTTGGACAAAGCAATCAGTGCATATCCAAACTTCTTGATGACTGAAGTCAGTCATTCTATGTTTTCTGCAAGCATTAGTGTTTCCAACTGAGATAAAAATGTAGTTTTTCCCCCTCTGAATGCTTTTGCAAAATTTTCTACTAACCAGTGCTTTTCACTGCATTCTTAATTAATATTCTCTTCAATGTTTCTTGGGCAAGATTTGTTCCTCTATTATAATAATGCTTCCCCAGAATGTCTTACAAGTGCTATTTTCTAAACAGCATTTAATTTGGCCTTTACTACTTTGTCAATGCATATATAACCACATGCTTGCAGGTTGCTCACTGCTGGTATCTAAACTAAGTTCTGATTAAGCCTGTTATTCTCATCTATATCTTACAGAAACCAAAACTTTGCTTCCTCCAATTATAGGTTCAGTTGTTTAACTAGTTGTTATATACTTGCTTTACTTATCATTGACCAAGTTTGCAGTAAATTGGTGGTAATTATTCTGAATTGCCACAACAAATATTTTGATCTCTTTAATAATGTTTTATTTTAGCTATAAATTACCCATTGCCTTAATATAATCTTGTATAACAATATAAGAAATATTGTTATCAGTACATAAAGATGGAGCCAGGAGGATTAAGGATTTCCTTCTCTCTGGTTTGATTCTCAGAAGATAATTTTATGCCTAATACTTAATAAATGAGATTAAATACCTGTAGTTATAAATTACATTATGATTGATGTGGTTGCAGCTGAGAAGATTTGGAATATACTGAAGTCCAGGTGACTAGGATATCACTTTTGGGAAGCGAGACCAAAATTTTTTTAAACATAGAAAGTTAAATTATAACCAATTACATTGTATCCAATCTGAATAAATAGGGGAAAGTGAACCTGGAAAAAAACAATAAAAAAAAGTTCAGGCTTTCTGCACACAAACAGGCCCAGCAGAGGGCGCCAATGTAGTGGATCACAGCTCCAAACAGGTAGATCAGGGCCAGTCATAAGCAGCGTCTGACAAAGGCCTATACCAGAGTCTTCACAGATCTACCTAATACATAGAAATAAATACAAAGAAGCAGCCAAAATGGGAAGACAAAGAACAGGCCCCAAATGAAAGAATGAGAGAATCCTCCAGAAGAAGAGCTAGATAAAATGGAGGCAAGTAATTGATCAGATAGAGAGTGTAGAGTAATGATTGTAAGGATACTAAGGATACTCAACAGCATGAAAAAAGACATATAAATTGTAAAAAAAGGATGAGTGAGAAATAAAGAATGCAATGTCTGAAATAATTAATACACTGGAAGGAATACACGTTAGGTTAGGTGAAGCAGAGGATCAAATCAGTGATTTGGAAGACGAGCTAGAAAAAACAAACAAACAACACCAGGCAGAGCAGAAAAGGAAACAGGAATTTTTTAAAAAAGGAGGAAATCTTAAAAAACATTTTGGACCAACATGAAGCATGCAACATCCACATCATAAGAATAACAGAAGGATAAGAGAGCAAGTAAGGAAAGGAGAAAGTGTTTGAAGAAATGACTGAAAACTTCCATAATAAGGTGTAGGAGAGAGACACACAAGTCCAGGAGGCTCAGAAAGTTCCAACAAAGTTGAACCCAAAGAGGCCTACAAGGAGACATATCAAGTTAAAGTGACAATTTTTAAAGACAAGGAAAGAATCCTCACATATGCAAGAGGAAAGCAGGTAGTTATATACAAGGGAGCACCACTTAGACTGTCATATTATTTCTCAAAAGAAACATTACAGGCCAGAAAAGAGTGGCATGAAATATTCAAGGTGATGAAAAGCAAGGACCTACAACCAAGGCTGTTTTACCCAGCAAGGCTATCATTTAAAATCAAAAGAGAAATAAAGAGCTTCCAAGACAAGAAAAAGCTTAAAGGAGTTTGTTAACACCAAACCAGTACTGCAACAAAGGTTAAAGGGCTTTCTTGAAACAGGAGCAGAAGCAGAAGCAGAAGAAGCAGAAGAAGCAGAAGGAGCAGAAGGAGAAGAAGAGGAGGAGGAGGAAGAGGGGGGAGGGGAGGGGGAAGGGAGGAGGAGAGAGAGGAGAAAGAGAAAAATAGAAAAAGAAACAGGAAAACAGTCTAACAGTAAAATGGTACTACATATGTATCTATCAATAATCACCTTAAATGTAAATGGCTTAAATGCTCCAACCAAAAGGGAAAAGGTAGCTAAATGGATAAGAAAATAAGACCCATATATATGCTGCCTCCAAGAGACCCACCTCAGATCGAAAGAAAAACACACACTAAAATAAAGCTATAGAAAAAGATATTTCATGCAAATAGAAAGGGAAAAGAAAAGCTAGGGTAGCAGTACTTATATCCAACAAAATAGACTTTAAAATTAAGGCTATAGTAAGAAACAAAGAAGGACATTACATAATGATAAAGGGAAAAATCCAACAAGAGGTTAGACCCCTAGTAAACATTTACACACCCAACATGGGAGCACCTAAATATGAGAAACAAATCTTGATGGACATAAAAGGAGAAATCAATTGAAATACAGGCGTAGTCAGGGATTTTAACATTCCATTGACTTCAATGGATAGATCTTCCAGACAGATAATTAACAAGGAGACAGCAGTCTTAAACGACACACTAGATCAAATGGATTTCATTGATATCTTCAGAGCATTTCATCCCAAAGCAACAGAATATAAATACTTTTCAAGTGCACAAGGAACGTTTTCTAGGATAGACCATATGTTAGGACACAAAAAAAAATCTCAATAAATTTAAGATGATTGAAATTATATCAAATATCTTCTCTGACCACATGCTATGAAACTGGAAATCAATCACAAGGGGAACATTGAAGAACATGCAAAGAAATGGAAGCTAAATAACATGTTATTAAACAGTGAATGGATCAACAACAAGATCAAGGTAGAAATCCAAAGATACCTTGAAACAAATGAAAATGAGGGCACAACAACCCAAAACCTGTGGGACACTGGGAAAGCAATCCTAAGAGGGAAATCCATAGCATTACAGGCCTATCTCAAAAAAAAAACAAAAAAAAAAAACAAGAGAAAGCTCAAATAAGCAAACTTCACACTTAAAGGAATTTGAAAAAGAACAAAAAACAAAGCCCAAAGTGAGAAGGAAGGAAATAATAAATATCAGGGCAGAAATAAATGAAATAGAGTCTAAAAAAGTGATACAAAAGATCAATGAATCCAAGAGCTGGTTCTTTGAAAAGATAAGCAAGATTGTTGAACTTTTAAGTAGACTTGTCAAGAAAAAAAGAGAGAGAGGACCCAAATAAATAAATCATAAATGAAAGAGGAGGAATAACAAGTGACACCAAAGAAATGCAGAGGTGTAAGAAAATATTATGAACAACTATATGCCAAGAAGCTGGAAAACCTAGAGGAAGTGGATAAATTCCTAGAAACATACAATTATGACAAACTAAATCTGGAAGAATCAGAGAATCTGAATAGACAGATTACACCTAGTGAAATTGAAGCAGTAATCAAAAAACTCCCAGCAAACAAAAGCCCTGGAGTGGATGGCTGCACAGGTGAATTTTACCAAACATTCTGAGAAGTAACACTTCTCCTTCCCAAACTATTTCAAAAAATTGAATAAGAGGGAAGGCTCCCATACTCTTTTTATGAGGTCACCATTATACTAATTCCAAAACCAGATAAAGGCACTATGAAGAAAACATTATAGGCCAATATCCCTGAAGAACATAGATGCTAAAATCTTCAACAAAATATTCAAAAACCAAATACAGCAATGCATCCAAAAGATCATATGCCATGATAAAGTGGGAGTTATTCCCAAAATGAAAGGTTGGTACCACATTGTTAAATCAATAAATGTGATATACAATATAAACAAAATGAAGGATAAAAACACATGGTCATATCAATAAATGCAGAAAAAGCATTTGATAAAATCTATCATCCTTTCTTGATAAAAACTCTCAGCAAAGTGGCATTACAGGGAGTATACATAAACATAATAAATGCCACATATGACAAACCCACTGCCAGCATCATACTCAATGGGCAAAACTACAAATGTTCCCTTTAAGATTGGGAACAAGGCAGGGATGTCCGCTTTCACCTCTCTTATTCAACATAGTGCTGGAAGTCCTAACCACAGCCATCAGACAAGAAGAAGGGATAAAAGGCATCCAAATTGTAAAGGAAGAAATAAAACTGTTGTTATTTTCAGATGACATGATGCTGTACATAGAGAACCCTAAAGATGCCACCAAGAAACAATTAGAACTGATAAATGAATTCCCTAAAGTAGCAGGATACAAAATTAATATCCAGAAATCAGTTGCATTTTTATATGCCAATAATGAACTAACAGAAAGGGAAATAAAGAAAACAACCCCATTCACAATTGCTACAAAAATAATAAAATACCTAGGAATAAACCTAACCAAGAATGTAAAATATTTTATTGTGAAAATTAAAAGACACAGAAGAAGGAAATTGAAGAAGATACAAATAAGTGGAAACACATACTGTATTCATGAATAGGAAGAATTAACATCATTAAAAAGTCCTTACTACTCAAAGCAATCTATAGATTCAATGCAATTCCTATCAATATTTACAATAGCCAAGATATGGAAGCAGCCCAAGTGTCCATAAGTAGATGAGTGGAATAAACAACTATGAGACATTTACACACTGGAATACTACTCAACCATGAAAAAGAAGAAATTTTTATCCTTTGTGACAGTATGGATGGACTTGGAGAACATTATGCTAACCGAAATAATCAGCCAGAGAAAGACAAATACCATATGATTTCAGTCATATGTGGAATCTAAGGAACAAACAACTAACACAGAAAATGGAGACAGGTTAATAGATGAAGAACAGGATGACAGCTTATGGGGGTGGGGTAGAGGTTAGGGGGAGGAGGGATTAAGCAGAAAAGGAAAAGGAGTCATGGACAACAGTGTGGTGGCTGCTGGCAGCGGTGGGTAAAGGGGACTAAGTGGTAATGGAAAAAATACCATAAAGTTTAAATAAAATATATAGAAAAAACCTACTAATTCAAGATGAGACATTCAGCTAAAAAAAAAAAAAAGTCCAAAAAGGGAAACACACTGCTTCTCAGGGACATCCTTATATTACAGTTAGCAAATACATTCTGGTGCACTATGTTTGCCTGCCCCACTGCAATAGGTTTATCCGTGCTCAGAGCTATCCATCTCCTTTTGTTCTAAATTTTCACTTACCACACAACTTTAAATTATTATTTTGGTTTCCTGGAAACCTTGATACAAGGTAGGCTATGCACTGGACCATGGAAATTAGTGTTTGGGTTATGGATAAAGTGACCATATGTCTTGTTTCTTCCTGGATAACCATAGTTTGTACCTCTTGTCCCAGCTTAACTATTTATAGTTCTGCTTTTCAATCTTAAAAATGTCAAAATTTGGACAATAAATTATGCAATCACTCTAGCTTATGGGTAATTCTTGAGCAATGAATTTATTTAAAAACATTTACACCATCAACCTCATATGCTTGGTTAGATGTAGTCTGTCCCCGATACCCTGCTCAACACATAGTATAGTGACAAATTAATTTGCTAGGTTTGCACATACAAGAAACAGACTCCAACCTTTGGAATTCCACCAAAGCGGTGCTACCTTGGGGAATCCTGAATAATCTCTTCTTGGTCAATTCAAATTCATTCCTCGGTTTCCTGTATGTAAAATTATGGTGGCCTTGCTTATAGATTTTTCTGCTCAGTTACACTTAACTTTCTAGGAAATTGTCAGCTTTTAAATTGTCAGGAGAGATTTTTAAGATATGAAGGAATTCTTAAAATTAATTGCAGCTCCTGTGAAGGGTTTCAAGAATGATTGGAATCACTAGGAGCAGGATACTGAGTGTAGGATGCTTGGGGAATAAAGACTATTAGAATTTCAACTTAGAGAAGTGTCATGTGGTTGATGGTAGTGATAAGGTGAGAATGTGACGTTGGCAAAAACTATGTACAGCTGAGAAAGATGTTAATACCCTTAAAATAGTTGATACTATCATTGAATATTTTGGTTGCCCAAAGTATAGACTGTTGTCCTGATGGCACTTAGAAACCACACCGGTATTATTCATAAGAACTCATGTATCCAATAATTATCAAATGTAAGCAAAGCCAAGACCCAAGCAAGAGGTGTACCCTGACCAGTCTGTTGTATATCTATTATCCATCTCTGCCAATGGTTATGATATTTTTTGCCTCATGTATAGATATGAATGATAAATTAACATTTAGATTATTAGTGTGTAGATGTTTTCTTGAGGGACTTCTCACAATTAGTCAAAACAGAACAAAATAAAACTACTATAGATCTACTACTTGTTTTATGTAATATCTAAGCAACAAACTAGCTGTTGTAAATGCATTTTTAAAGTTTTGTTTGTGGTGGTGTATTCTCAGGGATAGTTTAGGAAAAGTGTGAAGGAGATATCATTTTATTATTAGAAATTATCTCAGATATTTTTGTTTTTATTGCTTTAATTTAATTTGAATATATTATCTATACAGTCCAACAAAATGTCCCTTTTTAGTACAAAATCTTTTATTACAAGATCATAAGCATGTAATTCTGTAACAAAACAATATCACACTCAAGCACACACTATGACATTGTAGGTGAAATGTTCAAATTAAAACTATAAATTATTACACCCATATTATTACCCTATTAACCACACTCCAGCAGGCGTTATTTCTGCTGGACCCTGTATATAAACATACACACATGTGTGCATGTATGTGTATGGTTTTATGCAGTAAATTTATGGTAGTGAAAAACCTAGGAAGAATCAGAATGTTCACAATATATATACAGTCTAATAAACTGTAGTAGTATACACATGCTGTGATGGTTCATTTTATGTGTCAACTTGACTATGCCACATTTGTGTCCAAATATTTGGTCAAATATTCTGGGTGTATTTGT
>PVJD01009270.1:0-64479 GCA_004026545.1 Mormoops blainvillei | reverse complement strand
GGAAGAAGAAGAGGAAGAAGAAGAAGAAGAAGAAGAAGGGGAAGAAGAAGAAGGGGAAGAAGAAGAAGGAGAAGAAGAAGAAGAAGGAGAAGGAGAAGGAGAAGAAGGGGAAGAAGAAGAAGGGGAAGAAGAAGGGGAAGAGGAAGAAGAAGGAAGAAGAAGAAGGAGAAGGAGAAGAGAAGGAGAAGGAAGAAGGAAGAAGGAGAAGGAGAAGAAGAAGAAGAAGGGGAGGAGGGAGGAGGCAGGGACGGGGAGGTGGCAGATGAACCAAGACACTGGCGACCTTGCTGGAAATGTTCCTCTCACCTGTCCTTCCCGATTCAGATGCTGGTGGACAAGTGAGTCTTCTAAGAAGAAAGAAAACCAGATGCTTCCAGAAACAAACAACTCAACCATATACAGCAGCACAGAAAATTCACAGAATTTCTGTGGTGATAACACACATCTCTATCTGTGCTTTCAAATTTACGCTGGTACAGTAGTTCTCAAACTGTATTTTTTTTTAATTTTATTTATTTTTAGACAGAGGGGAAGGGAGTGAGAAAGAGAGGGTGAGAAACATCAATGTGTGTGAGAAACATAGATTGCTTGCTTCTGGCATGCTCCTACCCAGGGACCCAGCCCCCTGCCCAGGCAGGTACCCCGACGGGGAATGGAACCAGCAACATTTTGGTTTGCAGGACGATACTCAGCCCACTGAGCCACACCATCCAGGGCCACTCTTCAAACTGCAGTCAGCAGTATAATTACCTGGAAGTCTTGTTAACCAGAATCCTGGACCCTCTCCCCTGAGTTCATAATTCAGTTGATCTCAGGTTTATAATTTTCATTTCAAACCAAATAATTTTCATTTCAAACCCAATAATTTTCATTTTGAGCAAGATTTTTTTAGAAGATGCTGATGCTACGGCCTGTGGATTGCCGACTGAGGACCACTTCCACCCACAGGCCGTAAATGCTCCAGAGCAGAGACATTTCAGGAATTAGCCTGAGAATTGTGGGAAGGTTTCTCCAACCCAGGGTTGCCTTGGTGTTGTGCCAATGCTCCTGATGGGCTTAGAATATTCATCAGGCAAAACCGTGTGAAACTGCACTCAGCCTGGTGGAAATAGCCCTGTGTTGGGACTGTTGGGTTCATCTAACCTGTTCGTTCCAGTAACCCAGTTTGAAACAAACCACTTTAACCTGTCCGGGTCTATATTCCTCATATGCTAAAGAAAGTTCAAGCATTGGATAACTGGTTGAGTTAGTTGGCCTTCAAGAAATTCTTTATTCAGAAATTACATCATTTTATGGTACTTTGGTAGCTTTGTGACCTTGGGTGATTTACTTAAACTCTACCAGTCTTGGGGTTTTTCGTTGTTTTTTAAGATCTATACAGTAGGTGAAACAGTCGCATCTACCTCAGAAGACTGCCAAGCATGAGGGTACAATGAGATGGCACGTGCACAGAGCTCAGGACAGCACCTGGCATGACAAATGTTTAATGTTATTGTGGGTTATAGTTGCCATTTTTAATTATGCAGCATACAGAATTTCATATAATGCTATGATTTTGAGGGGAGGAAGAGAGACCACTCCAGAAGGAAGATGAGGAAGGGTTTCAAGGAGAAAGAAGCAATGGAGCTGGGTCATAAATATCAAGTGAGACTGGATTTGGGGATGTTTCGGGCGGGGAGTGGGAGCTGTAAAGTCAGGCAAACGTAGTCTGTGCCTTGTGATCGGGAAGAAGCTAAAGTCGGTGGGAAGTTACATGTGTGAACCAACATAGTGGAAAATAATATAAGCCTGGAACGATAAAACAAGGTAAGGAAGGCCTCCGTTTATGAGGCTCAGGATTTGCATGTTACTTGGGAGACAAATGGGGAATAATGATGTTTACAGAAAAAAAGCGATCACGGGACTTGTTTTAATCGTAGCTTCACCACTTCAGATACTTATGATCTTAGGCGACCACTTGGACATTCCGAGGTTCCATTTCCTCGCTGTACAATGGAAAATACACACATGCAAATATGTACACACCCTAGTTCTGTTACAAGGCTTAAAGGACACCTGTGAGCACAGCCGCAGTGGTGCTCTGCACAGGAGACCCCACGTTAATGCTTTTGTAAAAATAGAAGATCGTTTCAAAATAACTTGGAATTGCAGGAGAGGTACAAAGGTAGCACACAGAGCCCTCATATATCCCTTTCACCAGCGTACTTCCCCTAACGTTAACATCTTATCTACTGCCGATACATTTGTCAAAACTAAGCAATTAACATGAGCCAACTAATATGAGAACTCTTAAGTGAACCACAGACTTTGATTTTAGCAGTTTCCCCATTAAGGACTTTTGGCTGTTACGGCACATGCTCCAGAGCCCCAAGTTGTATCAGGTCACCGTGTCCTCTTAAGTCTCCTCCACTCCATGACAGTGTGTTGGTCCTTTCCTCCCTCTCTTGCCGTGGACACATTTGACGACCACTACTCAGGTATTTTGAGGATGTCCCTGAGTTTGAGTCCATCTGACTCTCACTTGTGATTAGATTAGAGGTAAGGATTTGGGGGAAGAATATCAGAAGTGTTCACATAATATCAGGGGTCTATGCAGGGCTGGCTACGCCATGTTCAGGGCCCAGCGTAAAATGACAGAGTGAAGCTTCGTGTTCAAAAAGCAGAAAAAAATATGTTAAGGTACTAAAACATAAAACTTCTCCTTTTTCTCCATAATTTCCCTCACAGCTTCTTGCATTGTTTTTTTATTTGCTATTTATTTTATGTTGCTGTAAATAAAGAAAAAATAACATTTTAAATGATAGGCATGAATTTTATCATTTATATTATGCAATGACAGCTTTAGGTACAAATACAAGATTTAACGCACATGCAGAATCATCAAAATTGCACAATTTGTATTTTGAAGATTGCACGTGCATGTGTTTTGTTCTTACTGAAACAGCAGAGAAGCTGCATGAGACTGACTCAACTGTTATTTCACTTTTTTTATTCCTTCTAAATTTTCCTTTCTTTTTTTCCTTTTTATTGAATTTTATGTCAATGACACTGGTTAACAAAGTTTTAACAGGTGTCAGGTGCCCAATTCTATGACATGTCATCTGTGCACTGTATCGTGTGTCCACCACTCCAAGCCAAGTCTCCGCCCATCACCATTTATCCCCCCTACACCCTTCTCCACCTCCCCCACCCCTTCCCAGCAACTGTCAGCCTGCTCCCTGTGTAGGAGTCTGTCACTATTTTGCTTGTTAGTTTACTTTATTCATTAGATTCCACACAGCAATGAAATCATATGGCATTTGTCTTTCTCTGACTGGCTTATTTCACTTAGCCCGATGCTCTCCGGGCCCATCCATGCTGTCGCACATATTCTCTACCAATACCCTCTACCTCTGCTTCCTGACGAACTTGACAAGACTAAAAGGAAAAGGAATATTGGTGGCCCTATATTTCATTTTCCTTCTGTTAATCATTTTTAACATAATAGACTGAAACAGGGAAGTAACATGAGTAAGAAAGGATATGATCAGGTTTCTTGGTGATTTATGTTTCATAGAACCCCCCTGTCTTTCTTCTGTGTTCAAAGCAAGTTCCGGTCCAAATGGGAAGTGTGGCTCCTAAAGTCTCCTAGAGTCAGTGTCCCTGCTTACTCAGCCATGGGTGTGACACTCGTGGCCTTGTGCTCCTTTGAGTCTTGCTGGCCTTCCACGCCTCATGAGTCCCCTGATCCTGTGCTCTTGAAGCATCGAAATGCTGTCTTTAAGTAGGGTGGCAGGGAATGGTGGGCATGCATATGGCATGTATCTCTTCTGTTCACACACTTGCTGCATTTTCCCAACAGACTTAATTTATGAAACGAATTCACAGATGAAAGTAGGAATTTCACTATGCCAACGTAGAGCGATAAAAGAAGCACAGGGCTCTTCTGAGGGTGGAGCCCTGCGTGGCTGCCCAGGTAACAGGCCGTGAAGCCAGCCCTGGCTATGTGACACCAGCGTCACTGTTGCTCTTAACCTCGCTCATTTGGTTAAGGGGGCGTCTGCCGGCTTGCTCCGCTGCCAAGTTAGCACTTGCCCCTTGCCGCGCGCGGTTTGTTAGAAGCAAGTCACCGAATCCAGCCCACACCTGAGAGGAGGAGAATAAAGATCCATTTCCTGGAGGGACAAGTCTCAAAAAAAATTATGGATATATGTGAAAACCACCACAGTGGTTAATAAGCATTTTGGAGTAACTAATGCTGTTTTTATCTCGTGAGTTAAGGGCAGGCTTTGGTGTCCAGTGACCCACGTCTTGTCTCCAGATCTGTGACACCATGAGTCTGGAAGAAAAGTAAAAGAACGCTGTTTCCCCCCCACCCCCACCCCCACCCCGAATACCTGTCTCTCACTAGGAAGAGACCCTAGGTCTTGGTACTGACCCAGACAGTAAGTGACGTGACCCTATACCCAGAAAGTGCGCCGACCTACTTTCCTTGGAAAATCTTTCCCTTTGTAGGCTACGGGCAGCATGTGATAAGAGGAAGTTCTATTCATAGCATCCTCTTCTCCAAGTGGATGACTGGGAGTAAGTAAGGATGGGCCCTTGTTGCAGAGAGCTCTAGGCCCCTCCCCGCCCTTGGCGAGCCCAGCGTCTCTGCCTGCCCGCCATGGCCTTTGTTTGGCAGGTGCTGTCGGCACAAGAAGCTGAGTGCAGGCGAATTCTTTCCACCACTTCCTGCTAATTTCAGTACTGCATTCATCCCAGGCTCCCAATGCTCACAGTCAACAGGAGCACACCAACCTGAGACTGGGTCACAGAGGGACAGCCTAGGGATCTGCGCAGATTGGTGACAGCTGCCGCCCTGTCTCTGAAGAGGATTGGTGTAGATATCATCGTGCTTGGTGACAGGAGGGGGGATGAGACGGTCTTTTAAGGTCTCTTCCAATCTGGGAAGTCTATGAATATCGCTACCAGCTGAGAGTGATTCTCCATGCTTTATTCATCACGAAAATGACGCATATGCAGAGAAGCTGCTCTCTCCAGTGTCGGCGGCCACTAAACCAGGCATCCAGACACTTAGTGCTCTGAACACACGTGCTGAGGAAAGTCCTTTAGCTTTTTTAAAAAGGGGGGTGCATTTCAGGTATAGATGCAGAAAAAACATCGTGTACTTGGTAATACATGGGAATAGACTACCGGGTTTTAAGTTTCATAGCAGCGAGCTATGGCTGCCTGGAAAGCTATTGTACAATAATTCTAGATAGTACTATTAGAAGTAAAATGTTTTGGATGAGGAGGTATAATTCCTCTCTATTCCATGCTGATCAGACCTTACCTGAGCCACACTGTTTCATTCTTGTTATACTTGGGCGGTTAGGAGAAACTGAAGATTTTCAAGGAAAGGTGCTCCGGATAGTGAGGGGTCTCAGAATCATGCAAATGGGGAAAAAAAAAAAAAACAGCTAAAAGAAACAGATATGTAAAGCCTGAAAAATTGGGGACTCATGGACTTAGGACTGTTATCATGCGGGAGGGAATGAAATGTGAGAGAAATTTCTAAAAGCTAAGAACAGACTCTAGTAAGTAGCGACAGGGATTTTTGTTTTGGTAGCATATAAGGAAGGTCTTTCTAGAAGCTAGAGCTTTGCCATGATGGAATAGTAGGTCCTGTTGCACACTCATTAGGGGCGGCCTGAGGTGATATTTATCAAGGGTGCTGAAGAGGAATTTAAGCAGCACGTGATCGATCTGTTCCTAACTGGAAAGACTCAATAGTGTGCAAATACCCGTTTTATCCATATTAACCTCTAAATTTAAGACAGGTCCAATCAAGACCGTAAGAATGTTATATTTTAAAAGTTCTCAAATATATAGCAAAGTTGAAATAACTTTACAGTAAACACTTGTATACCCATCACCTGCATTTTATCATTAACAAATTTCATGATAGCATCATTCAGATGTGATTCATATAATACATAATTAATCTATATAAAGTATATAATTCAATACTTTGTAGTATATTCAGAGTTGTGCAGCCATCGCAATTGATTTTAGAATATTTTTATCACTCCTTCACAAAAACCACAGGCATTATCAGTCACTTCACTTCCCACCCCCACTTCCCATGTTCTTTTTGCCACCCCCCAGCCCTAGAAAGCCAGTCTGTTTCCTGTCTCCATGGATTTGCCCATTCTGGACATTTCATATAAATAGAATCATACAATGTGTGACCTTTTGTGATGAGCTTCTTTCACTTAGCAGCATCTCTCTAAGGCTCATCCGTGCTGCAACAGATACCACTATTTCATTGCTTTTTATTATCAAATAGTAGTCCGTTGTATGGGTACACCACATTCCATTTATCTGTTCCTCAGTCGATGGCCGTATGGGTTGTTTCCACTTTTTGGCTCTTACACGTAATGCTGCTATGAACATTTGTATACATGCTTTTCTGTGGACATCTGTTTTCATTTCTCTTGGGTACAGATCTAGGAGTGGAATTGCTGGGTCATATGGTAACTCTCTGTTAACCCTTTTGAAGAACTGCCAGACTATTTCGAAAGTACCATTAACATTTTACTATACTTGTTCTATAACCTATGTGTCCATCTCTTAATTGATTGTTTTTCATCTCAAAGGAAATTACATGCATCTGAACATTTATTCTAAAGAATTTATTATTCATCAACAGGGCTTAATATTTACTAATACTTTTCTTCTGTTTTTAAATTGACATACAAAGCAATGTATGGATCTTGAGGTATGCACTGAGATTTGGAAAATGCATTTGCCTGGGTAGCCCAAACCCCTCTCAAAATATAGAACTTTGCCATTATTCCAGGAAGTTTTTTCATACCCAGTCAGTCACTTAACTCACCCTCTTCCCAGATGCAGCCACTATTCGGATTCTTTCCCACTCTAGATTAGATTTGCCTGTTCTAGAATGTCATATAAATTGACTTATACAATCTATACTTTTAAAAAGTAAGGCTTTTTTTCACTGAGTCTAATGTTTTGAGCCATCAGTAGCTCATCGCTTTTCATGGCTGCATAGCATTCCTCTGCACAGATATACGTCATTTTGTGTCTGTATTGACCGCTTGATAGACATTTAGTTGGGTTTCAGGTTTTGGCTGTTGAGAGTAACACCGCTGTGGACACTCACGCACAAGTCTTCAGGTGGATATCTTCTTCTCCTTCTCCTACTGTGGGATTTGCTCGATCATAGGGTAGGTATATACTTACCTTTACCAGAATCTGTCAGAACTTTTCTCCACGGTCATTGTGTCATTGTGCCACCACAGATGTGAGAGAGTCTAGTTGCGCTACATCTTTGTTAACATCTGAGGTCATGAGGATTTTAGCCATCTTGGTAGGTGTGTAGTTATTGGTCATTTGTGCATTTCTTTTGTAAAGAGTATGCAATACTTTGCTAACTTCTTTATTGTTTGTCTTTTTATTGTTGTTATAAGAATTATTTACCCTAGATAACAGTCCTTTTGAGTATATATGAATATTTTCTCATAGTTTATGGCTTGACTATTCATTTTCTTAATGGTATCTTTTGTGGAGAAGAGTTTTTAAATTTTGAAGAGGTCTTATTTATCAAATTTTCCTTTTATGGCTCTGCTTTCTATGAGTTGCTTAAGAAAACTTTGTTTATTCCTGATCAGGAAGATAATGCCTTTACTTTATATTTATCATATGCTTACTAATATTTATTTCTAAAAAGCCTTATGGCCTTTGCTTTTATGTTTAGGTTTGTGATACATCTCAGATACATTTTGAGTAAGCGTTGACATCCAGTTATTTTTTTTTCCCATGTGAATATTCAATTTCTTCAGCATCATTTGTGGGAAAATTTTTCCTTTTTCTATTGGATTCCTCTGGTGCCTTTGTTTAAAAAAAAAAAATAACCATGTAAGTGTCAGTCTGCTTTTGGACCCTGTATTGCATTCATCTCTCAGTACCAATGCCAGTGCCGTAGGGTTTGGTAATTAAGTCTTCTGCCTTTTTTCTTAGCAGTGTTTTAGCTTTCAAGATAGAGATACATGTACTTAGATAAATATTGTTCTAATATTTTACATTTTTAAAATTTATTGTTGTTCAGTTACAGGTGTTAATATTTTACATTTTTGTGTTATTATAAGGGGAATTGTTTTAGAATTTTCTTCAGTTGCATAGCTGCATGTATGCCAACACAATTAATTTTTAAAGGAAGCCTCGGGTCCTACAAACTTGCTAAATTTATTTATTACATCTTGTAATAACTTTCTAGATTCCTTATGATTTTCTTTGTAAACAATATTTTCAAATAGACAATTTACTTCTTCCTTTCTGATTTTTATGCCTTTTACATCTTTTTTTAATTATTAAAAATGGTCAGGGTTTCCAATATAATGTTGAATAGAAATGGTGAAAGTGGGAGTCCTTGTCTTGTTTCTGATCTTAGTGGTCAATATGATACCGATAAGGATCATGTCACCTCTCTAAATTTTATATATAGATGCCCTTTTATAGGCTGAAGAAGTTTTCTTGTACGACTTATTTGCTGGGAAATTTTATTATAAACGTGTGGATTTTATAAAAAAAGTGTTTTCTGAATTTATTGAAATAATTGTAGAGATTTTTCCTTTTATTCTGTTAATATGGTGAATTACATCCCTTGACTTTTTATTGAAATGAAATTTATATGTCATTAAGTCAACAATTTAATAGTCCTGTGACAACCGTGCAGGTCATTAAATCAGAAAAAAAAACCCAAAATCTTAAGAAACTGATGATATTTCTGTTGGGAAAGATTCAGAGAAATGGTAATTCTGTATAATGTTGGTAGTTTGTAAATTAGACCTGGCTTTATTTGGAGGGAAATATAGCAGTGATCTATCAAAATTTCAAAAATGTGACTATTTCCTAGATTCTGTCCTCCAGAAAATACGCTCATACTATGCAAAGGCAGGTATACAAAGATGTTCTCTTCAACATTTGATTGGTTAAGGCATACAGTAGTTTCCCCTTATCTGCAGTCTTGCTTTCCACGGTTATATGGACCCATGGTCAACTGCAGCCCGAAAGTATTAAATGCAAAACTCCAGAAATGAACAATTCATAAGTTTTACACTGCACGCTCTTCTGAGTAGTGTGATGAAATCTTGTACTGTCCTGCTCCATCCAGCTCCGTCCAGCTTCGTCCCACCCGGGACCTGAACCATCCCTTTGTCCAGCATCTCCATGCTGTGTGCGCTCCCGACCCGTTAGTTACTTAATAACCTTCTAGGCTATCAGATCAACTGTCCCGGTGTCCCAGAGCTGTGTTCAGGTGACCCTTATCTTACTGAACAATGTCCCCAAAGTGCAAGAGTAGTGACGCTGCAATTCAGATAATGGCGAAGAGAAGCCGTAAGGGGCTTGTTAGATATGCTCAGTAGTAGTCGAACACTGCAGCACCATGCTCTGGCTGCTCACTGCACTGGCTCTCATCGAGGAGGCATTTCACCGTCTCACATCACCACAACAAGTGCATGACGTTTTAAGAGAGCGAGAGAGACCACATTTTCAAAACTTTTTTACATATATTATTACAATTGTCCTATTGGATTTTTGGTTACTGTTGTAAGTTAATAAACTAAACTTCACCATAGGGGTGTGTGTGTGTGTGCATGTGTGCGTGTGTGTGTGTGTATAGGAAAAAACATAAAGGTTCAGTGCTAATCATGGTTTCAGGGGGTGTTGGAACATATACCCCGTGGCGAAGGGAGGGACTACTATATCTGGAAGAACTGCAGTGATTATTAAAGGAGCAAATGTTACATTATTTCTTGGTAGATTTACACTTAGGAATGCAAGAGATTTTAAAAGGATGAAAAAGATCTGTGTAGACCAAAATGAACAGACGAAGATATAGCAAAAATAAAAGTTAAATAAGCTACAATGTGAAAGAATGTGGTTGTGTGTATGTGTCATACATGCACATATGTAAAGTCATGGAAAAATGTGGGAAGATACGGGCAATATCTCAACAACAATTTCCACCACGAAGAGAACTGAATGTGAAATTAGGTGTGAGAATTTTAAAGGCAGTCTTTCATTTTTACTTATGATTTAAAAATTGTATTATACAATGTATTTTAAAATGAGGAAATTTAAAAATGACTGAATACAATAGAGAAAACAAAACAGTCTTAGAATCATAAAATCATTAAAAGATCAAATTCAACCGATCTTATTCTAGGGATAAGGATTATTATTCTCATTTTCCAAACAAAGCTTGAAAAACTGACTTTCTCAATAACCCACAACTGGCTGATAGCGGAGTTGGAACTGGGAGAGAGATCTCTCCGTTCGTTCATAACTATCGCTAGTCATAGCAAGGCTTGTCAGCAGCAGGAGAAGGTTTCTAGACACTTTTCTGAATCACTGCATTTTTGTTTTTTTTTTAATCCTCACCAAGGATATGTTTATTGGTTTTAGAAAGAGGGGGAGAGAGAAAGAGAGAGAGAGACATTGATGTGAGAGAGAAACATTGATCAGTTGCTCCCTAAATGCTCCCTGAACCAGGGACCAAACCTGCAACCTAGGTATGTGCCCTGACTGGGTACTGAACCCACAACCTTTTGGTGTATAGGACGATGCTCCAACCAACTGAGCCACTTGGCCAGAGCATCTGAGTCAGTGTATTAAGTGTGGCCTCAATTCTTCACTCTGCAGCCATACCACATATTTTTGTTTCTCCCACAAAAAGTAAATGTACTTCCTGCCTCCTAAGTTTGAACTTGGCCATACGATTTGCTTTAACCAATGGCTTGCTAGTAGACATGCTATGATTCTGGGTTTGAAATGTACTTATTCAGTGGGAGTTGTCCTGTTAAGGGGCTGCCATCCCCAGGAATAGACCTTCCCCCAGATAGGTGCTGTCTCTTCACACTAGGCTCTAGAATAAACACAGATGTAACAAAGCCACCCCAGGTGACCAACAGACATGCTTCATGAAGAATTGTCCCAGCTGACCCGCAGATCCCTAAGTTGAATAAATAGTTATCCTTCTGTACCCCTGAGATTTTGTGACATTTTTATATGTCCTTTATATCGATCAGGGTTCAGCCAGAGAAGCAGACTCCCAGGTACACATACACATCCACGTGCATGCACATCACACGTGCATATACATAGAAATCTCTGTTACAGGTGTATGACCTCGTGCAATGATGAGAGCCAGCTAAGCATTTCTATGAGGTGTTTTCTCCATATCTGTTGCTAGAACCCAAAGCCTCGGGGGCTGGAAGTCAGGAGAAGAAGGTGGACACAAATTAGTGGATATCAAGTACAGGTTCACCTTAGCGCATGCACTGGAACCCCATGAGGATGGACTGAAACCTATGTTCTTTCTTCACCGCCTTTGGCCCTGGTGATGTAGGCATTCGGCATTCGGCAGAGGGCATTGGCATCCTTTGTCATAGAGGTAAACTTACACATCTGGACCAGGAGTGGTAGAAGTTGAAGGAGGACCCAGGGAAAGGTAGGGCAGTTGCGGGGCAGCTGCTGCTTCAAGCCAGTGAGCTTATGCAATGGCAGCTGCTCCCTTCCCACCCTCCAGAACTACCCGAGGGCCTCCCCTGTGGCATACCCTAACCAAAAACATACAAGAAAGGGAAGTCTTGGAAAAGCAGTTCAGACTAGCCAGGCGGACACATTATAAAGTCTTCATAGTGTCTGAGATTCCCCTTTAACAGATGAGGAAAGAGTGTCCTCAGAGAGTGCGTGGGCATGACTAATAACTCCATGCTGGCAACTGGTAGATCTGAAACTTGAATCAAGCCTCCTGATTTCTAGCCCCATGTGATTTCCATTCTGCATACTATGAATGAATCTTTCATATCCTTTTTATCTGCGATAGCGTCTCATGAAGTCAGCGAACACTACCACAAATGAGAGAAGGAAAGGGTCATTGAGGGGCATGGGCCATTCACAAGAAGGCTGACCTCGGTGGACTGCAGGAAAGAAGGGCTCAGGGAGCAGCTGGAGGTCAGTGGGTTCGAGGAAGGAGACAGATAAATGGAAAACACAGTTCTTGGTTTTGTCCCTGAGTTTCATCGTTGGGTGTGATCGCTTTGAAGTCTGATGAACCTTGTGAGGCAGGTAGGCACGCGAAGGTGAAATGCAGCAGGATGGGACAAGCAAGCCAAGATTGGGACAGGGCCTGGAGGCCTTCCCAGGAACGAGGAAGTGTGAGAGAGGAAGCCCGTGAGGGAACCACCCAGACCAGCAGGAAAGACACACGGAGCAGCAGAGCCAGCAGTGAGACCGTCAGTAGCGGGCCTGTGCAGCCAACCTTGGCAGGGCTCCCTGCAGGCATGGATGGTGGAGTCCGTGGAGATTTTTTGAGAGCCAAAAGGATGGCCAGAGCAAGATTTAGAAGGTGGCGGGAGCCCCGGGATAGGACTCCCATCACCAAGTTGAGAGGGAGGGAAAAGGAGTTTGTCTCTAATGTCCTGGGGGGTGGGGCGGGGGGCCGCCCCTGTAGGGTAGACTGTATGCTTTAGGCAGGTGTGGAAATCCTGTGTTGGTTACCGCTCTAACACTAGCACGGTCCACTGCGCGACACATAGTAGGCACTCAAAAAGCACCTATGCATGAATGAATGTGTATCACGCTTTGGTACCAAATAGCTTCAGATTCAAAATTCCAGCTCCATTTCTAATGGGTTATAAAACCTTGAGCAGTTTAGGTGATCTGTCTTAGCCTCAGTCTCTTTATCTTGGCCTCCGTCTCTTTGTTCGTAACAATGGAGCTCCGTGTCGTTTGACACATGGGTAAATGGTGAAAATATAAGTGGTAGAGGGCACACACAGCATCAGGCTCCCAATAGACCAGGTTTCCAGAAGTACATTATTTTTCCTGCCCTTCTGGTTAGAATCTCAAGTCAGGGACCTGAATATAATCAAGAGACACAGTTATCAAAGCCGAGCTATTAAGCAAGGGTTTGGGTGCATGAAAAGCACCAAGGTGAAGGTGAAGCGAGATCCAGGGTAAGAGCTAAGTTGCCGTTGGTGCTCCTGAGGGTTAACGGAGGAGTCACGTGCATTCCCCATCCCCTCACCTCCAGGTCAGGCGGCCCCTACCACTGGGGCAGGCCTGCGCAGGTTCCGCGCTCCAGAGCTGTCTGCCTCCAAGCCGAGCCGGGGCCCGAGGGGAGGTGGCGGTGGCTGTAGCAGGCTGAGTGCAGGATGATGCAGTGGGGCTCGGGACGGAGAGCAGCCAGAAGACTGCCCGGTGATTTACAGCCTTTAAATGGCTCTCCCCTTGTGCAAAAACTCTTAATTTAATAGACAAACATCTTGGGATAAGGGCTCACTAGAGACAGAGCTGATGGGATAAACGCTGGAAGATTAAAGACCTGCAGAGGGGAGTATGTAATTCTGTTATGAAAACGAGAAGGAACTTTTTCCAGCAAGTAACCTCCCCATCTCCTCCCCCAAATGGCAAACCTGAGACAAGCCACCGACATGGGAGATGGGGTAGTGACTGTTTTAGGGGAGCCAGCTCAGGCATCGTGCTTGAAAGGGACCTCCGTTGCTGCGTAGCTCAGCATCTCTTCACCTGAATGTTTTGCAGGTGAAGAAATGGAGTCACAAGGAGGCCCGGCATCTGTCCAAGGTGAGTTATCAGCAAAGCTAGTACTAAGGTTCTGGTGTGTGGGCGTCCGTTCTACAATTTGTTCCACCGTAGACAGCCACCTCCTTGTTCCGCCTTGCACACTGCTTTATCCTCACTACCTAGCAGAGTCCGCTCGCGTAGTAGGTTCTTTGTAAATAGTTGATGAAGAAACAAAGTAACCAATGGGCTTTCCAGAACATCCCCTGGAAACCCGTCACTTTCCCCTCAGCAGGAGACTTGAGGCTTGAGTGGTTATTTTGGTCCTTATCTCCTCAGCACTCGCTTTCCCATCTGAACAACGCCCACTTCCAACCAACCCATTATTTGTCTCAGTGTGACCTACACTAGTCCCAGCATCCTTCCTGTGACGCAGACATCAGACCATGGCCTGCGCATGGAAGTTAGAGAGCCAGACGGGAGGTAGACTGGCTCAGGTAAGACAGTGAGAAGAGACATCATAAACGGATTGCCTAAGTTGACAGTGAGTAGGATGGATGTGAGTGTGGAGGGCGATGCAAGGCCATGAACTTGGTTTCCACTTAATTTCCCAATCTAAACATTAGTAAGTGTGTAGACTGCACATAAAATTTATATCAGAATTGGCAGGTATGATAGAACAAACAAGATGAGGGGAATGGGAAACATTTTATATGTATATAGAAAACCCAGACCAGACTCTTTGGAGAGGTATATGACCTAGCTCAAAACCCACGGGGCTTCCTTGATTTCTGTTTAAGGAATGATACTTTACGTCTTGATATGACAGGACATTCCCCTTGTATTTAACTATGGATTAACTATTGCCAGTGTTTATAATGTGTAAGAAGGAACCTACAATCACATAAAGACGTTTGTGGACCCTGGTAGCAGTGATCTACCGAGGTTCAAGTTCTATGTCTACCCTGACTGTGTGCATGACCTAGAGCCATCCATGTAACCTCTGCACGGTTCAGTTTTCTGTTTTATACAGTGAGCGTGACCATAGCATCAACCTCGGTGGGCTGTTGGGAGGCTCCCAGGCGCTGGCAGACCTGGGTCCACCATGAGTGCTCAGCGGGCGGGCGCTAGTGTCACCGTGCATCTGTGTTGAGGGGCTGCTTGCTCTCTAGCCTGTTCTCCCCCGCGTTCATCAAAGCATTCTCAGAAGACCATCAATATTAACTATCAGCCCGGAGCTCTTCAGGGGAAGTGCTTTCTGTACCCTCCCAGTTTTAGAATGGTTAGTCTCATTTTGAATATCGCTACATCTTCTGGCTTTTGACTTCCTTTGAGAACTTAATTGGTCTTTGCAATTTTGTGTTTCCTATAATCAACTTTAGTCTGGAAGATTCTCTTAGTCTTCCTGTGTATTTTCGTTGATTGTTTTTAAAAATTGGGTTACTTCTTTCACTGATACGTGTTAGGTATTTATGGAGCACCTATTATTTGCAAGATGTGGTAGCCCTTATATGGTTTACAGTGTCTTCTCTTTATACACTGCGGTGATTTTTAAAGATTGAAAAAGGCAGAAAATAATTCAGGTTTTCATTGCGTTATATATAAACTTCGTTCTTAATCTCAGTTTGCAACATGTTAACTAACAACAGGAGTCCATGGAAGGTTTATTGATCAAAGCCTTCCAAGGGATGAAGTCTGGACGAGCAGCCAGTACACTGAGTGATACTCAGGATGCAACAACTTCTTGGCAAGTGACAACACTGGGTCAAATCTGAATAGATACAATTAAACAGGGACCTATATAAAGTGTTTACCTGTGTTCCAAACCGCAACCCTGTAAATGTAGGATGAAGAAGATATAGTTTAGAAGAAGGATAGGTTAAAAATCCGAGGTTATATTTTTGTTTAATTGTGGCATGAGTCAACAATGAGCTTTGGCTGGAACACCAACAACAAAATAACCTTAATACTATTCCAGGCTATATTAAGAGTAATTTTGATAAGGAACTCCCCATGAACCAAGAGTAGCAAACAGAAATTTTAAACTTCCGCATCTGCTTCTGTATCCCACCTGTGCTGCGTAGACTAAGGAGAAGTCAGGGTATAAAAGAAAGACGTCTGCCCCTGATTGGGGCTCAGAATTTGGAGGGGAATGTAGAGGGAATCAAGGCTGATACCAAAGATGAAATGCTATTTACCCTGACTAATGCTGTAGATGTTGAGACGCCATTTGCCCTGACTAATGCTGTAAATGCTTCTCTCCCACCTCTGTAAGCCCCTTCGTGCCAAATCTATACCACGCCTCCCGAGACCCTCCCCATTTGGCCCAACATAAAAGGAGTGCGGGGCTATTGTTCTGGGCTCAGAATTTGGAGTCTGTCTCCTCTGGGCCCGTGCACGTAAATAAAGATCGTGCTCCTAAACCCCTCGGTGTCTGGTTGTTTCATTTTCCATAACAATTTCGCCCTGGCTGGTATAGCTCAGTGGATAGAGTGCCGGCCTGCGAACCAAAGGGTCACCAGTTCGATTCCCCTGTCAGGTCACATGCCTGGGTTGTAGGCCAGGTTCCCAGTGTGGGGCGTGTAAGAGGGCAACCACATATTGATGGTTCTCTCCCTCTCTTTCTCCCTCCCTTCCCTTCTGTCTGAAAATAAAATAAATAAAATCTTTTTAAAAATAAATAAGTAAATTAAGAGTAATTTCATACTCAGTGGAGGTAAGTGATAACTCTCCCCTACTTAAGCTTGGTCAAACCGTGTCTGCAGTCCTGAGTTTCACCTCAGCTTAGGTTCAGTGATGACGCCCTGGAGGGGTGGCTACGAGAAGGAGACAAAGAGAAAATCAAATACCGAGAGTGACTGAAGGAACTTCAGATTCTTACCTGGAGAGAAGAATTTTGGGAAGAAGTAACTTGGTAGCAAACATCAGAACACTTGTGCAGAAAGATACTAAATGTTAGAATTGTACAATAGATAGAAATTGCAAAAAGATACAGATTAGCTCAACGCGAAGAATAATTTCCTAACAATTAAAGCTTCCTGCTCAAGCAGTTATCTGCCTTGTCAGTCGTACACAGGGTAACCATCACAACCATCTGGTGTCGGAACAGAATTGTGTAAAGTCAAAGACCGTATCTTAGACATTTACATGCATGATACATATATTTGTTGAATGGAGAATTAACAGCGAACGAAATTGCTTCTTTGAATAACTGATATGCTTAATTTTTAAAACGGCAAATTTTCACTACCGTGGACAGATGGATTTTAAGTGGTTTGATTCAGTTTTTTAAATTGGAAGGGGGATGGGTAAAGAAAGGTAGTTGCTCACCAAAGTTGAGGATGGGAGACATAGCATGCAGTCTGAAAGAAAGCGTCCTGATGATATACTTACACAGAACCTTTCAGGATTCAAAAAAACATTCAGCCCCATGACTGGTGACCTAAACATCGCCAGTGGAGATGATACAAGAAGGTGCCACCACTGTCACTGTTTCCGTTTAGCGGACGAGGGAACTGAGGTTCAGAGAGGTCAATGGATTGGCTATGGAGGGTGTAGAACTGGGTTTCAGAGACTAGATTTTTTATTCCAAATCCTAATTTTTTCAAAAACTATCACCAATATGGTACTAAAAAAGGGAATACACATAGGGAGGTAGAGAAGTTATTACTTCTAATGTGGCATAGGCTGGAAATATAATCTCAAACCCTGTATTTAATTTTAAAAAATAAAATAAAAACGAAAGAGTATGATTCCAAGCAAGAAAAGCTGAGAAACCATTAGGAGAAAGAAATGAAGACATTTTTTAAAAAATTAAGACAATTCGTGTAAAAGGGAAAGAAAAAAAGACATCGGAGTGGCAGCTGTGCAGGCCAGGGAGCAAAGCCCCCGGCAGGTGGGCTGGATCCTGGGTGTTTGTTCCATCTGGACATGGTGTGGCCCAGCACACAGTGAGGCTGGACGGAAGGGGCAGAAAGAGTCACGCTTCCTTTGCGAGCAGCGCGTTGGTGCTTTGCTGTGGTGAGCGGTTAGTTTTGGAAATTACACACTGCAGAGGCAGGTAATTTATTTTTTAGAAATTGCGAGCACTGAATTGCAATTCAACGGCGGGGAAACGGTATCTGAAATGATCAGGCAGGAGTGAGAGGAGACTGCCAGCATGGGGCCAACGCGATTAGTACCTAGTGTTACCTGAAGGGGGCAATGTCCGTTCTGCTCTGAGGAGTCAAATGTGATGGCCAGGAGCTTTCCACAGTGGCTTATGCCTGAATCCTAGATGTGGCTGACCGCTCCCCCAGCCCCCACCCCAGCACCTTCTAATCCCGTTATTGTAATGCACATCGCCATTTACTGTAATTATACCCCTTCGCCGCCCGCTCTGCTTCAGTGGAAGAACCAGCACGGAGGCTCCGCAGGCTGCGGAGGCCTGACAATGGCGAAGACTGACACTATGCTAGATCGTTGGCGCCTGAAAAAACGGGTTGTGAAAAATGAATTTCTAACATTACAGGTAGAGGCACTGCAGCCCAGAAGAGAGCACTGAAGGTCCGAAGGAAATCAGGGGAAAATGCGTACTCTGTGCAGTGTTTCACTGTCCAGTTGGGAGCCACATAGACCTTCCTCTCCTGGAGCTTAGCGCGCAGTGGGGAAGAGAGACGTTAAATCAGTAGTGCACATTATAGCCCCAGATGCACGACGTGCTGCGGGGGAAATTCAGGGTGGGCTGGGAAGGTTTCTTATGGCCCCAGAGCTTCAGGTCATTATTCCTGAAGTCACACAGTCAGCTAGTGGCAAAGAAGGCTGGTTCCTCAATATACTTAGTGGCATGCAGTCATTTCTTATACAGGGTGGGGCAAAAGTAGGTTTACAGTTGTGAGTAGGCGAAACACAGAGTTTATTCTTGTATTATTATTTATTGATCATTGTATTATTTTCCACGTGAACAACTGTAAACCTGCTTTTGCTCTACCCTGTATTTTTTGCAATAATATTTTTAAAATTCTCTTTGCCCTAAACTAGGCATTTTTAAGAATTCTATGGCCTATAGACCCCTCTGAGAGCCTGATGAAAGCTATGAATCATCTTTCAAGTGTATATATACACACACACACACACACACATATACCCAACATGTAAATTTGAACATAATTTTGGATTTCTAGGTTTTGAATTTCTGTTGTGAGCCCTTTCCCAGGTGACTTCATCTACTCATAGCTGTCTTTCCTTCTGGATCATTCCCAACCCGAATCTCTAGCTCAGCCATCTCTCTTGCAATCCAGATGCCTGGGCAGCGGCCTGCCGGGCAGCCCTCTAAAATTCTACCAGGCTGTGCTACCATTAGGATGTAGCAAAAGCCGCACTTGGTAAACAACTATGTGCGCTGGGGTTGGGGGTCACAGAGGCATCGAGGGCCTAGGGGAGCAGATTTATGTTGACGAAAATCTTGGTACACAGGTGGAGCTAGCTAATAGGCAGTTGTAAAAAAAGTGTGCCTGGCACTCCGAAAAAGGCTAAGAGGAAAACGGCAAGCTAGTAATTGTTAGACTATGAGCGGTAGGCTAAGCACTTAAGTTTGAGTGTTATCGTCACGGGACGGAGTATAGAGTGGGAAGAGAAGTGTAGGGGGAGAAGAATAGAGGGAAAGGAAGGAAAGGGAAGGAAATGAGAGAACAGGAGGGGAAAGAGGAAAAGTAAATTGAAGGGAAAGAGAAGGGTCTAAAGGTAGCCTAGAGAACGGCAGTGTTTACAAAGTCAATAAAGGAGGAAGAACCTTGTAGGAACTTGAAAGTGCTAGGAGGCAATTGTTTCAAGGAGGAAGTAATCAGTACCAATGGTGTAGACGTCAAATAAGAAAAGAAGCTGAAAGTGTCCCTTGGGTTTTGCAATTAGGAAATTGTTAGTGCCTTCCACGGGAGAAGTGTGAATACAGTTTTGGGAGAGGAGATTTGATTTTATTGGGCTGGAATTAATGGAAGATAAGAATGTAGGAAAAATCAAGGTAGAGAACCTCTTCAAAGGATTTACCTCTGAAGGTAAAAGCAAGAAAGGCGGAGTCAAAGGAGAACATGACGCCCAGGCTGGACCCCTATAGGAAAGAGAGGTGGTTATCGAGAGAGAGACAGGAGTGAAGGAGAGTCAGGTCTCTTAGAAGGGGAGGGCCTGGCTGATGGAATAAGGTCTCAGAAGGGATGTAAAAAGACGAGCTCAAAGGCACGGGGCGGAGGTCAGCTCTTAGGTAACACAAGATCCTGAAGTAGGAGAGAAGGGAGTAAGCCTCGCTGCAGGGACGGGCGTGGGCAGAACAGCGAGGCAGTGAATTGTGGAAGCTGTGACGGAGATCCTCACGTGGCGTGAGTGGTTGGAGGCCACTCTCCTTTCTCCCCACTTTCTCCGACTGCAGCCAGTTCCCACCGGGGCCCACTACTGCCTTGGCAGCGGGGGGAGGCACTTGGTCCACAGGCTGGTTTTAAATAGCCCTGCAGTCTGTCTCAGAGTCACTGACTCACCGTGAACTCAGCCTTTTTAGAATACAGCCTTTAAAGAAAGTTTAAACTTCAGACATCAAAAACAAAGGGGCAAACTGTTTTCCTCATGCTTTCTGCAAATGTCATTGTAGAGCTGAAGAGCCCGGTTGGAAAACTGTGAACCCTGTTTTTCCTTCTGTGGCCCATTCTGAAGTTGGAAGAAGAATATGCATACTTCTGGAAAATTCCTTCCGTTCTTGGTGGGGCTGAAAACACCAGGATTTCTCATCTTGCATTTGCCATCACTTCCTCTCTCTGGGTCTCAGTCCTCATTTGAACAAAGCAAGACTGGGTGTGGCAATCTCTGAGACCTCTTTTAATCCAGAGAGAGAGTCGAAGGCTTGAATTCCTAAACATGTTTTAGTGCCCAAACTTTCCATGAAATGGCACAGTTGGCTATAAATCATATTTCACAAGAAGAAGAAAGAAAATGAAGGGATAGAACCCTGACCAAGGGAAAAAAGTAACAGCAGATGTTCTATTCTGATGTCATCTTTTGCAGGAAAGTGCAGCCCCGTTTCAAAGCTCTCAACACACAGTATCCTACCACACAACTTGCAGGGGCAGATCAAAGCTAGTCGTATATCTTCCTTCAGCTTGGCCTGAAAAATAAAGAAAGCTGAAGGCAAAGGGATAAGTACACAAAGGAGCAGGCTGAGGTATTAGGGCAAAATGCAGCTGAAAAAGCCCCAGGAAACCTACAGATAATTTTTGCATTTACCACCACTCCAGGGGGGTTGAGGTGGGGATCCAGTCCCTCGCTGACCCTTCATGGAGTCATCCGTGGCCCGTCCTTTCCCTAAAGGAGGTGCTGTGAACAGATTCATGAGGCTGTGAATTAGTTGTCTGAAGGTTTAGTTTGAAATCTGACTTTGCAGCATAACAAATCGAGAGGTCTTGAGCCAGGTTAACTCTTGAAATTTCCATTTCGTTCATTCCATTTCATTCATTGCAATAAAATATAGTGATCCTTTCAGGATAATTTTAAAACCATATGGTATATGGGAAGTTTGCTGACATCGGAACCCGGGGGACCTGGGTGTGAACTCTTCCACACGTCCCTAAGTCATTCGTCAAGCTTATCTTGTCCTGGTATACCGCACACCTCCAGCACCTCTCTCCCACTTTTGACTCTTTGCTTAGACTTTGCTACCTATTTCTCTAGAAAAATCAGTAAGAATATCTACGTACCCCACCTCCAATACCAGCCTACTGGGATTCGTGTCCACACAATTAGCTTTCCCTCTTGTTACTGCAGATTCATTGCTGCTATTCTGATCTAAGGGTGATCTGTCCACTTCTTTCTTTAGATACCACCCGTGCTTCTCTCCCACCCCTTAGTCCAACCTGGGCTCAGTGTCACAGCTCTTACAACCCAGGGATCATCCTGGCTTCTCTGCATCATTTCTGCCCCCCACAACACCCCGAATAACCTTACCCATTAACATAAAAACATGAAGCAATGTCTCTCATGGTGACAAAAAAGTTCCCTAGACTCCAGACCCACCTAGATGTCCCCATTTATAGTAAACGACAGCTCTGTTGTTCCAGTCTTTCAGATCAGAACTCTGGGCTCACCCTTCACCCTTTTCTTTCTCACATCGCCCCTCCAGTCTGTCAGCAGGTCCTGCTGACTCTCCTACTAAATCTGCTCACTTCTCACAACTTCTGCTGCCAACCATCATCTCTCCAGGAAAACAAGAGCCCCTCATTGGTCTCCCTGCTGCCACCCCGGTCAACTCAGTCTGTGAATACGAACCGTATTTGCCATTTCTCTACTTAAAACCACCCTCTGGTTAATACCTCCCATCTTATTTAGAGTAACCAGTCCTCACCATGCCCTACACTGCCCCGCCGGTCTGGACCCCACTGGAGCTCATCAGGGTGAGACATGCTCCCCTTCTCGCACCTGCGCCAGCCAGATTTGCCCTCCTCCTGTTTCCTGACCCCACCAAGCTCATTCTCACCTTAGAACTCTGGCTTGTGACACTGGCGCCACCTAGAAGGCTCTTATCCCAGGTGGCTTCCTACACCGGTCTCTCACTCAGCGCGCCTTCTCACTGATGACTTTGCTAGCCATCCTGCATAAAAATAGCACATCCTGCACACACTCCCCGCACACTCTAGTTTTAAACTCCTTCGTATTTTTTCTGTGATACTACCTTTCACAAGATTGATTTTTTAATTTATTGATTGGATCATGATCTATTTTTTCTGTGAGAATAGAAGTATGCTACTTCGTTGTATTCCCAGCCCCTGGAACAGTGCCTGACACCCAGTAAAAGCTTAAAAATTAAGCGAATAGATAACAAAGTGGCTTCAGGTAATTTATTTAACTTTTCTCTATCTTGGTTTCTTCAACTCTGGGAATGGATATAATGTTGCCTACTTTGTAAGATTGCTATAAGGAACAGAGATAACATATATGAAATGCATGGCTCAGAGCAGGAGTACAATAAACAGCATGTATTATTATTAATGTTGTGCGGATTAACTGGATAATGTATGGGAAGGCCCTGACATGCTTCCTGATGCGTAATAGCAGATCAGGAGGTTGTATTTCTCACTACTCAGAGAGAACACATTTTCTGATTATTTAGACAGACTTACTGTTGGCAGGAAGTTGGATGATAACAACTCAGGTTTCGTAGTTGTACAACTTAGTTCAGATTCTGATTCTACACAAGGAGCTAGACTTCAGACAGGTTTCTTAACCTCTTCTTAGTTTCAGATTTTTCATCTCTAAAGTGGAAATAATTGTACCCAGTGATTACGAATACAATTAACGAGTTACTTTACATGGCAAAGGGGAATTAGAGTTGCAGATGGGATTGTGGTTGCAAATCAGCTGACCTTAAATAAGGATATTATCCTAGATTATCTGGGTGACTCCAGTGTAATCATGAGGGCCACTTTTAAAAGTGGAAGACAGGGACAGAAGAGTAGGACTGGAGAGACGGTAACATGAGAAGGACTCAGCTGAGATTGTTGGCTTTGAAGATGGTGGAAAGGGCCACCAACCCAGGAACATGAGTGACGTAGTGTGATACTGTGATTTACAAGAACTGTAGATTCAGTCATTGAGATCACTAGAATGTACGTCTCATATACATTTGGTCTTCTTTCATAGGTCCTGCCTCACAGTTTTCAAAACCCTTGGAATATCCTGGGCTATGAGAGCAGTGGGAACATCTTTTGTTATAATATTTGGAATCTTACCATCTGCTTCTGACATCCATTCAGAGACATAAAGGTGAAGTGGTGCTTTATGATTCATAACTAGCACCTTTCCACCACAACTGGGTTTATATTAATGAAGAGACTTTTGGGAAGGACCTAAGGATGGGGGCTGGTTGTCAGGGAAGCAACCACAAGTAAAGGGTTGGGACTTCCAGTCCCATCCCCTCATTTCTGGGGAGGGGAGAGAGGTAGGAGGTTGAATCAATCACTAACGGCCAAAGATTTAGTCAGTCGAGTCCCTGTCACGATGCAGTGTGGCCAGTGTGACGGCAGAAGAGCATTGAATCGTTACGTAATTTTAATTCATTCACTCAAATTTAAATAGCGGCTACTATATCCGTGCAGCTCTAAAGCATGGGGACATAGGGCTTCAGCACAGGGCCTCCTGTTGACTAGGTCTTTAGGGGGCACTGATAGTAAAGTGCAGGAGGAAGAGAAAAAAACAACAACCAAGTTTTCAAAACAAAGAAGCTATTCATTCTCCAAGGATAAAATCCATAAAGGCTTCTTAAAGGAAGCCAGCCTTTGATTTAGGGTCTGTTAGGAATTCTGCCCTCTCTCCCCTTTAGATCTTTCCGCACGTTCTCTCCTCTCCCCTCCCCCAGGTTCACGCCTGCTGTCCTCCAGAACTCAGCTCTAGCTTACTCTGTCAGTTAGCCTTTGCCGAGTAACAAAGGACACCTACATTTACTGGATCGATACCACCGCAGATTATTTTGCTCATTATTCTGCCAGTTGTCAGTCTGGGGCAGGCTTAGCTGGATGGTTCTTCTATGCCTGTGGTCTGCTGCTAGGTCAGGTCGAGGTGACCTCAGCTGGGAGGACCCACCTTTGCCATATGTGGTCTCCCGTTCTCCAGAAAGTCAGCTTGTTCACTTTAGTGGCCACCGGCTGCTAAGAAGCGTGACTGGAAGTGCTCAAGGTCTCTCGAGGTCTAGGCTCAAACTAATAGACTGAGGAACTTCGAAGTCACATCGTAAGATAGGATATAGTGGCTTCAAGAATTCTGTATATTTTGTGTAATGCTACCTCATTCACCTCTTGTTGAAAGTTTTCTAGTCCTTCCCATGATCCCAGGTTCAGATGGGCATCCTGTGGTTGTCCCTACATGCCCAATGCTGAATTTTTTAGTATTTGTCCTCTCACTCAATTTTTACGACACGTTGTAAATTATGCCCCTTTATGATTATTATCCCTAATTTAGAGATGTGGAAGGCAAGGACCAGAAACTTTCCAAGTTTATGTAACTACATTTGGCAGACCTGGGTGCCAGGCCCAGTGCTATCTGCCTAAAAACCAGGGTTTCTCCATCTTGACACTGCTGACATTTTGGACTAGATGGTTCTTCGTTGTGGAGAGCTATCCTGTGTACTGTAAGATATTTAGCAGCATCCCTGGACTTGACCCATAGCTGTTAGTAACATACCCTCCAGCTGTGACAACCGAAGATATCTCCAGACATTGCTAATGTCCCCCGGAGGGGAGGGGCGGGCAAAGCCACTTCCGGTTGAGAACCACTGCTCTAAATCATGCCGCTCACCCCACCTCGTGAGCGCCTCCTCGAGGGAGGGGCTGGATCTTATTTGGAACCGACACCTGGTGCGTACGCTTTCAGCCGAAGAGTGGGGTCGGACCGAGGCAGAGCTGGGGCAGGGATGGGCGCTGCGCCCGCCGCGCCCGCAGGCCCCTCTCAGAGCTCGCCCCTCGGCATTTAGCCTTCCCTCTTTGCAGGCGCTTCAGAACCCAGCATCCTCTACCAGGTTACGGTCAGAGAGAACCAGCCAGTCCTGCCAGGACATGAAGAGATGGCCCCGGAGCAAGCTGAAGAGAAAGCTCCAAGTTGGAGTGGCTCTGCTGTTGGTGGCGGGGAGCTAAATATTTCATCTTCATAAAATAAACATGGATTGTCTCATCATGAAATATACATAAAAATGTTTAAACATGTTAATTATTAAACCAATATTGATTCATATTGGATGAGGCATATTAAGGAAAAATTAGCTAATGTATTTAATATCTCCTCCACAGTTGACTAGTATCAGAATTCATCACATCTAATCACCAATAATCGTAAAAGTGGCAGGCAGTATTTATGATCAGGGGTGAGTGAGTGCTGGGCAGGAAGTGACAGGGATGGAGGAAAAATGAGAATCTAAAAGACAGAACCTGTCAGATGTCACAGCCCATCCTTGGAATTTCAGACATAAATCACTGGGTGCAGTCACATTATCAAAGTGTGATAAACCTTTCATATTGGGACAGTTAATGAATATCATTTGGACCTGGCTTCCCTCTCAAAAATGAAATGGGGTGGCAGATGTAATGGAGAGACAAAAAGAGAATGGAAACAGGGCTTAAAAACATTTGGTTTGAATTCTGTCTCACTGATAATTTTATAGCCTTCGGCTCTATTTATCCATCTGCAAAATGGGGTAATAAAATCCACCAGGTGGCATTTTTCCTCTGATCATTTATGTGGTTTAATCTTATCTCATTAGCTAGTTTTCAAATTCCTTAAAGGAAGAAACATTTCCCCCAATATTTTTTTCCCCAGGTCCTGAAAGTAGGCTAATAGAGTCATTTAAAAACCTGCTCTGAAATCAGAAAAAAATCTGGACCTGAATTCCAGATCTTGAGCATGTTACTCTCTTCCTTTGTAACTCAATTCCCTCATCTGTAAAATAATTCACTTACCTCATAGACCTGCTATGAATATAAACTGTTATGATATATATTAAGTGGTAAAACATAGCATGTAGGGACTATTAGATCCTTGGTGATGGTTATTACTCTATTTTCCTACAGCAGTGATAAAGAACTAAACAGTTGGCAAGTATTCAGTGAAATTTCAATCGATTTTTTAAATCAGTAATTCATGAACTTTTAACACTGGAAATAACTATAAATATCAGCCACTGTAGGTAACTATGGAGTCGTGCAAGCCAGCTTCTCATGCAGACTCCGTTGCCGATAGAAACGGGCCCCGGGAGGGGCTCCGCTGCCTGTGCCCGCAAGTTCTCCTTCCATCTCCCCACAGGCTCTCCGGCGAGACGGGGGACGCTTCTCCTGAAGGTGCAGACGTGCTCGGGAAGAGCTGCTCAGAGTCCCACCTCTGCATCGCTCAACCTCTACCAGAAAGAGACCAAAAGATGTAACTCAGAGCCTTATTTTGAGACTCAAAGGAAATGAAAAAATGAACACAACCACATTTCGCTCACTTAGACTTACCAGACAGCATATCTTCTAAATTTGAGATCGTATTTTTTGTTGTCGTTTTTAAAACATTTCTAAAATTGGGGTAAGTTTTACAGTTGACATGTACATTAACATGGTGCTTCTCTCCTTTTGGCCAAGGAGCTCTTATTAAATCACTAGTTTGTTAAAATTGGAAATGTCTTCCAAAAAAGGTGAAACAGTATTATTCTTCATCTCGCCATAATTGAATAGACCCTCCTAAGAAACAGTGCCAATTTACTCTAGATCAGCTATTCTGAGGTGACATAGTTGCTAATAAGTGGAGAAAAAAAAAGAAGAGAACTTGATGTATTCTCTCATTTTCCTCTGCAGCAAGCTACATTGACTTGTGGAATATTCCTCAGCTCAGAGGTGGGAAAGTGGCAGATGCATGGACGTTTCCCAAACACGTTTTCCTTAGATCCATTGTGTCATCTGGGAAAAGCTGATGAGAAATGGCCCACTGTTATATATCAGGACCCATCAAACTCTGAGATTGAAAACCTCTTCAGCAGCATTTCTCAGCTACCAGATGTCACACAGCTGCATTGCAAATTGCTATCAGAGCTCAAAAGAGAATAAAAGAGAGGATTGTTGAAGCCATGAAGGCATATGACATAGTAAACGGTGCATTTAATTTCAACTTAATGTGAGAGATAGAGTGCATTAGATAAATATTATCCGATCATTAAAAACATATTTATGGAAGTTTAGCAACTTTGTCAGGGATGTGTGACTAATAATATAGAGTTGCGAGGCCTCAAAAACATATTTGTCTTAATAGACTGGTGTTTAGTTTGGATTATTGACTGTTAAATCAAAATAAAGTTTTCACTTGAGATTTTGCATTTCATTTGTGACGGATTTGTCTTCATCCAGATACTCATATTGGATACCCAGTTTGCCCTTAAAAAAGCTCCCTCTAATAGAATCATAGAATTTCCATGTTGGGAAAGTTCTTAGAAGTCTAATCTCCTTCCAGCTCTTTTTGGTGCAAACGGTGTCATCTGTTTTGAATTGCAACTATATTTTCTGGATAAATGTGGTATTGCCACACAAGGGGAAAATTTGGAGACAAAAACAGAAAAAAATATGTCAGCTATATTTCCTTCAGCCTAACAATCCCTTCCCTTTCATTTTCTGTATATCTGTATGTGCTTGGTACACAGTGATAATTGCGGTTTACACATACGAAAGCTATTTTTAATTCTTTTGCTTCATTTTTACAATGTAGTTTTCATGACTGCTGTGTTCAGGGACATAACACTCTTCTGTAAAATGGCTTTGCTATAATGTGCTGAACCATTTCCCAAGGTTGAGAGATTTAGGCTACGTCTAGAGCATCCAGATGGCCTGAGTTTGAATTCTGCTTCTGCCCGCTTACCCATAGTGTGACCTCGGGCGAGTTGCTTAACGCCTCTGTATCTCAGCGTCTGCATTTGTAAAATGGGGACAATCCAGGTATTAACCCATAGAGTAACCGTGAGCGTTAAAGAAATTAATCCATGTGGAGCATTTAAATCTGGCACACGACATAGACTTCACGTTGATAAGTAAGTCAACTATGAATATTCTGATACACATTCTTTCCCAAAATGTTGAAATATGTCCTTAAGGGGGATTCCCATAAAATCTCATACCATGGCCCAGACCCTTTTTGATCATTTCCAAAGTCAAGTAATCTGTTACCTCTTTAGACAGATTATTTCACTTTGGGATGACTTCAGTTATTGGGAGTTTCTTCCTCATGTTGAATCCAAGTGGCTTTCTACTAAATCCCATACAATGACTCGATTCTGTCCTAGTCCTAATGGAAATTATTGTGATACATTGAATCTCAAAACGTATTTCCTGAGACACTAGTAACACCCCCGCCCCCGCCATCCAAGCCATGCATGTTGTAATGATTCCACCTCCAAAACTCCTCTTGAAACCACCTGCTTGTCTATATTTTCATCACCACCGCCCTAGGCTAAGCAAGCCACTGTCACCTGCAGCCCTGGTTACAGCAATAGCCTCCTAATTGGTTTTCACATCTGCTCCTGGTGCATGACCACCAGTCTTGTCTATATCATATGCTAGTCTGTTCGAAGCATTTCTCTGTGCAAAGCCCTATAGCAACCCTTTTCTTAGACTAAAAGCTGAACTGCTCATCATGATCTACAGAGCCCCACCTGAATCATCTGTCTTTCTCTCTCCCCTCATCTCTCCTCTCTCTCCCTTGTTCACCACAGTTCAGCCAGACTGCTCCTTCTCAAGTATCCCAAGCTCTTCATGGTATTTGTAACATTGTTCCCATCACCTGGACATCTGCCCCCTTCCCTAACCTTTAGCCTGGCCATCTCCTTATCCTTCAGGCCTTCCCTGAAATGTTTCTTCCTTACGGAGGCCTTCTATATAAAGAAACTTCTATATAAAATAGGCTTCTCTGTTTATCAGAGAACTTGGCTAATTTCCCCGTAAAGCACCAGTTAAGACTTTGTAAGCATACATTTCTTTATGTGCTTATTTGTACAATCCCTTGGTGAAGTAATGATGTACCAGCTCAAATGCACCTCTGTGAGTCACACCTGAAAGCAAGTTCAAACAGACAATAGTCACAGATAATTTACCATAACCTCTTCTATGTTCCTAGAGCTGGAATAAAATAATTACAGTAATGATTTATTGAGCACTTGCTATGTTCCAGGATTTGTTTTAAGCATATCACATGGACACTTGTATTGCCTAAAAGATAAGCGCTAATACTGCCCCATTTTACATCTAGAAGGGGGTGTAATGTCCCCAAGGTCACATAGCAGATGAGTGGCAAAGCCATGATTTGAATCCAGGCTCACTCTAGTGTTCAAACACCGCACTGAAGAAATACAAGGTCTGTCTTGAAGGTACCCAGCCATGTAATATGAAAAACAGACACATTTATTGAAGAAGATACAAGATACAAAAAACATGGTACACAGGACAGTGACGCCTCAGTCCCCTTCAAAGTAGGCACCTTGGGACCTCACACAGTTCTCCCAATCACTATCAGCTCCCCTGTCATATTTTTCTGAATCTCATCAATGGTGTGAAATATCCTCCCTTTCAAAGGTGATTTTAGTTTTGGGAAAAGCCAGAAGTCACAGGGCACCAAGTCCGAGCTGTAGTAGGGTTGAGTCATCTAGGTTATTTGATGTTTTGCCAAAAAACTCTGTACGAGACATGATGCATGAGCAGGCATGTTGTCATGCTGAAGCTACCAATCACCAGTTGCCCATAGCCACAGCCTTCTGAATCATCCGAATAGTTTCCGTGGAGGAATGTTCAAGCTTCACGCAAAATTTGATGCAGATTTGTTGCTCTACTTGCTCAGTCATTTTGAATGCGATAGCCACACAGTACACATGCTCACTCAGTGGTGCCTACCGCTCCCCCCACTGCCTGGTACAGTGAAGTCGTCATTGTTCACACATGTACATTCCAGTCCACTCTCCTCGGCTGCCAGGTTACATCGATGTCGTGCAAACCATTCTCGTTATATTAACAATGGCTGGACTTTTCCCGGGCAGAGCTCGTATACGTTTAAGGACCTTAGCTTTGATTTAGGAAGGAAAAACTCACCAAGCACATGAAATATTTTACACTTTGCACCAAACCATGAAGATAAGTCATTCAGTGATACAATGAGAGACTAGAATATTGAAAGGAATGTTAAGTGAAACTTTTGAAGATGAAGTTCCCGAAGAAAAAGAAAACATAAGGAGAGTCAAAAAAGGAAACACACAATGTTGAGTGCCTTGCGAATGACTTTATGAAATAAGTGGCTGCAATAATTATGCATGGGTAGTTAATCATATATAGTGTGTGCGTACATACATCTATGTGTACATATACATATATCACATAGATACATAACATATACACAGGGTGAGGAAAAAGTGTGTTTACAGTTGTGAGGATGTGAAACAAAATTTATTCTTACGTTATTATTTATCAGTTATTATATTATTTTCCATGGGAACAGCTTTAAACTTACTTTTTCCCCACCCTGTATATACATGCACATGTATATGTTAAAAGAGCTGCTGAAAAGAAGAAACAAGGCAAATATATATTTGCAACTTTGCCTCTTTTTAATAGCTCTTCTATTTACAAAAAAAACTGCTACGTACTTATTGCTCAATTGGTCAAAACGTTTTCAAATCTTCAATCCTCACGAGTCTGTCAGTGGGAATGACGACGATTGCTTGAGGATAAGAAGTCTGAGGCTCGGGGAGGTGAAGGGACATGCCCTGGAGTGAATTAGCTGGGAGACACAGCTCCAGCTCCGAAGACAGAGGCAGAGAGAAGTTGAGCAGCTAGGGCGGACCGCGGATCAGGGAGATAAATCACACTTATGCCGAATCGCGAGCCCTCCTTAACCCTTCTGACTAGTTTCTTCCTCTGTACCACCGGTTTTTAATGTCTGCTTTGCAGGGCTTTTGTGAAGATTGATTCAGATAATGTCTGTGAGGCACCTGAACCGGAATGTAACATGAATTATCTGTTTAACATGTGACGTGTTTTGCTCCCCACCATCCTGGCCCCTGTCCCCTTTCCTTCTGGAGCCTCGTTCTGAAATGGTTCAATTGAGATGATGTAATGCTTCAATTGCCTGACCTGGCCCTGCTCTGGGATCATGGCCATGGCCTCGCTTGATAAAAGCACTACATAAATACAGCTCCTGGAAATGCCGACATAACCTCAGTTACCGTCAGGTGACGCCTTGGAAGGAAAAGAGATGGATGTCTTGGTCTCAGCTTATAACTCCTGAGAAAAGTAGACATAGGCACAGCTTCTCATCTTGGGTATCTTTGAACCCGTGGGTGTTAGTTAAACCCAAGGCCCATTGCATCACATCTGCAGATAAAACCCTCTGTGGATGGATCTGTCTTAAATTCACCCCCAGTTCCTTCCTTCTGACCCCTCTTTATTTGCTGGGCATGTTGGGAGAAGTATAGAAAAAACACGATTTGGAAGTTCAGGTCCCTGCTTTGCAAGTTTCTGGCTCAGTGGCACCTTCTTTCTCTAGGCCTCAGTTTACCCAGAGAGGAGACAATTGCCTGTGTCCGGGGCTTCAGTCAGATTCAGACTCACAGCGTCCTCTGGAACAGGTGGTGGCAGTGGTGTCCTCTTTCTCATGTGGTTTTATCAGGAGGGTATCCAGTTCGGGTTGACCCTTGAATGCCCAGGCCCCCTGTCTCTCTGGGCAAGAACTGGTGGCCACTGTCCCCAGCTCTCTGAGCATACGTAGACCCTTCGGGAGAGGGCCTGCGGGGCTTCTGACTTTGGATTCTATCTGTGTGGATGAGCCTGAGCTGAGTAACGCAGACAAGTCCTCTTTAAGCCACCCTGCCGGGCTGCAGCTTTCTCATCCTGGGGCAGGAATCCTGCTGTGCTGACGTGGGTCGACGGGGCCGTGGGCAGAATGCAGCCTGTCTTGAGCGTGCTGACAGTAACAAGCCAGGAGCCCAGTACCACACTGGGCCAGTGCCATTCACTGTGGATGGGAGCCAGGCTGGCTGAAGCTGAGAGGCAGGACCGCACAGCAGTTACGAGAGTTAGTTCTTCAGTCAGCCTGATGGGGTTTGCATCTTGACTCTCACTTAGCTATGTGCCTTGGGAGAGCTGCTTCACTTCTTTGGTCCTCGCTTTTCATTCTATAACATGGGAGTTAAAAAGGCATCTACGTCTTTGTTTATTAGGATCATGTGTTATTACACATCAGCCTTTATAACAGCATTTGCATCTGGGTAGCTCTCACGGAATATTATCTCATAACTGAAAGCTCTCGCCTACGGGATGGGCCCTGGGTGCCAGGCTCTGGGCTGAGCTTTTACCCACATTGTACCCTTTGCTCGTCACATCAACTACAGAAAGCTGGCTCTGTCAGCCCCATTTCACAGACAAGGAAGAGGAGGATGAGAGAAGTTGCAAGGTCATGCAAACCCACTTCGTATTGGTCCGATTCCAGAGCCTCGGCTTCGAGCCCCTAAGCCATGTGCAGTGGGAACTAATATTTTCCCCTATAAAATGGTGACAGTAAACATCTGTTGTTTTAAGTCCTTTAAATATATTCATTCATTTATTCTTCATAACAACTTTTTGGGGTTGGTGGCATTATCGTCCCCATTTTTTTATATGAGGACACTAAGGGGACTGGAAAAAGGAATCTTCAAGGTTTCTTTGTGATCTATATTTAATTAAACTCAATGTTTTCTAAGTGTTTCCAATGGAGTACTAATCTTTTAAGTTCCTCTGTAAAATAAAGGCTTCTATGGCAAACACGTTTTGCAGATTCTGCCCAGGAAAGCCCCCCTCAGAGATTCATAATGTGTACGTGCATATCAAAGGGATGGAGGAGGACTGCAGGGAGGAAAACTGTTAAAGTTTGTTTAACCCAGTGTTTCCCAAAAGGATTTGACCAGGGAAACCTGCCACCTCCTCCCCTCCTGCCTCATACTCCTGTACAACATCTGTCAACATTCTGCAAATCCTTTTAGCAAATTTCATTCTAATTCAGCTCAACCTGCACCCACTGAAGGTCAGGTCTGTGCCCATCCCTGTCATTGCTGGGCTTTAAAGGCATGTGGGAGAGGTTCTCCTTCTCTGAAACTTCATAATCTTCTTGGTAGGAGAGAAATTATGCATGGTAACTGTTTAGAGAATAATCCAAATCGTTAATTTAGATGTTTGACACACAAGATGCCAGAAAGACAGGAGCGTGGTGGAATGGAACAAAGTAGCCTGGGTGGAGGAGGTATTTAGGCTTCCATTTCAGAACCATACAGGATGGGAACCTCAGCCCAACCTACAAAAACGAGGCAAAGAAACCTCCCATCATCAAACACTAATTTATCAAAGGTAAAGACAGCCCATTCCTCGGACTAGATTGTTTTATGCTAACAATCACAGTTCTTTTTTCCTTGCAGGAATTTCAACAAAATCTGTTGCTTATAGTTATCATTAGAATTATAGTTATTGTTATTAAATTAGATGATTACAGGGTTCTAAAATCTAAACATCTTGAGCAAATCCTTTGCTTGATTTCATCCATCTTTTTCTAGCACCACCTGAGGTTTCGTGACTGCTGTAGGCTCCTCACTCATCCTCATCACTTTTATCACCCACTGTTTTGATAAACTCTCTAACAAAGGAGCTGTGGGAACCACACAATAACCAACGACTTTCCCCGTTTTCTTTTTAGTGTTCTTATCCATCTTCCCTATTGCTTCTAAACTGCCATCACTTTAGAACCAATGGCCATTTCTTGGAACTCATGGTTCCTAATTAATCCCTAACACTTTCAATTTTCTTTTTGAAAACGCTGGAGGATAAATTGCTATCTGTGTAGTTAGATGATCCGGAGAGGGTGTGTGCACCCAGCAGTGGGACCGGTGGAAGGAGGTGGGAAACTGGGAGGTGGGATACGGCATATTTACAAGAGACTTAAGAAGGAAGGCCAGACTTGAACTTCTGGGTGTGTGTTATCCAGGGCTGGGATCCTCACTTCGCTTTGATGAGCTGCCAAGCTCATAGCAACATCTCAGTCCCTTTCAGTGCTCCCCCATCGTTGCCCACCTTCTCTGACAAGTAGTCCCAGTGCAACTGCTTTGCCTGGACATATGCTCACCACCACCCCAACCGTTCTGTGGACATTAGTATCAGATTGGGCTCCATGATGGGGCCACATCCTGTCCCATCTTTTCCTTGTTTGAATTTACCGATTCCAATATTCTTTGGAACTTTGGGGCTAAGTGGCCAAAACTTTGAACCAACCTGCATGGCTTACAAGTCATAAAGTATCTTTATTTCTTCGATAATTATTAAGTGTCGAAAATACAGCCTAACACGTATCAGTTACTGAATGCCTAATACACACTTCGCTGGACACTGGTGATGAGTGAGGGTTTTTAACTTAAAGAGTCAACAGTTAGAAAGTCGGTCCATGTTTCTGACATGATTTGATACATGTCTAACATAAATGATTTAATTTGAAATAGGAAGACAGTAAAGAAGGATTCTGTCAGTAGGGGATGTCAAAATTTGCATGGGAGATCGCATTCAAGAGGGTGAAAAGGGAGAATGAGTGTCAAGGAAACATACATGAAAAGCCCGAAGCTCCCCCTCATATAGGGGACAGAGTGTGGAGTACAGTGATTAAAACAGAGGCCCTGCAGCTCGCTGCCTGTGTTCGAAACCCTCCTCTGCTATTTACCAACTTTCCCATCTGTAACGGGGGCTGGTCGAACTCACAGTTCTTAGGGGCCTCAGTTTTCTCTCCTGTAAAGTGGGCATGACAAGAGTATTAACCTCATAGTGTAGCTTAGAGAATTAAAATTAGTAAATGCGCATAGAACAGCGCCTCACTCTCAAGTTTTGAATAAGTGTTAGCTAATGTCATTAAGTTTAATAATTAAATAACAACTCTGACTATACCCACTGGAGTTCTAGGGGCTGGAATATTGCAATGAATAAAGACCCACAGACCACTGATCTTTTGGGGTCTATTGGGGAATGATGGAATATAAAGAAAATGTTTAAAGGTGACATCAGGTGATGCTGAGTCCTATAAAGAAAAACAGGATTCTGTGATGGAGCGGCTGTTTAGGTTGGCCGGGGAAGCTCTCCCCGAAGAGGTGGCATTTGAGCTAAGACCCTGACATTGAGAAGAACTAGGCATTTGAAGATTTTGAGTATAGAGGGTTTTGGGAAGAGAGCAAGGACAAAGGTCTCAGGTGAGAGTAGTCTTTCCAGGTAGGGGAATGGAAGGGCTGTTGCAGGTGGGCACAGGTAACCAGGTGACCGCGAACAATGAATTGAACCGAACACGCAGAGCGTTTATAGCAGAAGGAGAGAAAGCAAACTTATTAAGCGAGAGTACACCCTACAGAACGTGGGCGCTTGCCAACTCCAAGCAGGGGTTGACCCTCAGCGGCCAGAGGGGTTATGTTCTTATGGGGCAGATATTTCCTGGCTAGTTTTGGCGGGCTTTTATTGTGCACATGCAAGTAGTTATATTACTTTTAAGCTACTATGCATATGGTCTCCCATGATTTTTCTTGATTAACCACCAAGGCGGGGCGTCCCACAATAAATTATCATAATAAATTATAATAACTTATTATAATGCTGTGATAACGAAGCAAGGGTCATGTAGCATCTTCTGCACAAGTGCTTTTCCAGAAAGGGAAGAGGGGAGGGCAACCAGTCTTAGAACAGGGTCTCTGTCCTGTATTGATGACCTTGGTCTTAGCCCTGGGGCTCTCCGGACTTTCCTCCTTCCTGAGGAACAGGTCTTAGAACATGGTTTCTGTCTTGTATCAATGTCTTTTGTCTTAGCACAGGGGCGCCTCCGGAGTTTCCTCCCTCCTGACTATGTCCTGTCTGAGGGTGAGATTCAGGTGGACTGAGGGAGGTGGGGAGGATGTGGTCGGAGATGAGAGCAGAGAAGTAAACAAGAGCCCAGGGGGTGGGGCTAGGAGTGTACAGTGGGTCACTTCGGCATTAATTCTGCATCACAAAACCAGCTAGTTGCAGAGCTGAAAGAGACACGGGACTGGGGTAAGCAGAAGACAGGGCTGTTTCTGAGCGTTAAAATTCACTGGCCCTGAGGAATGAATGCATTTTTCTCATTATGTGTTGAGCCACTTTGAACCAGAGGGAGTTCTCTCTCCTATTTTCAAAAACAGGCCCTTCCATTAATTAAAGTAAGAGTATTAATAGCCCTTGCTCTTAGTTTAGCCCTGATTGTACGCTCTAGACAGAGCAGAAAAAAGAAGGACGTTATTGTTGAAACAGAACCATGCCTTCCCCGCTCTGAAGCCCTGGTCGCAGTCCCACGCATTCAGCCAAGTGCGGGGTTAGGGGAAAGAGCTGACCTTGGAAGGTGTCTCCTTCATCCGTCAGCCAGGGCCCTGGCAAGCAACAGATGCTACACTTAAAGGAATGATTGAAAATGGCTTAATGGAAGGGTTGCTGACAAAGGTGTGAGGAAGGTTAAGGGCCCCACCGAGGGTCATGAAGCAGCAAGGAGCTAACAACTGAGGGAAGCAGTTACCACTCCAGGCCTGATGGAACAGGGGCGTGGTGGAAATCAGAGGAATTCTTAGCTCCAGGAGTGAAGCACCTAACAGAGCTGTGGCCTTCTCAAACTGATGAAGCCTCTGCAGAAATACAGCACAGTGAGGAGGAGAGGACCAGGGAAATAAACACCTGGACCGCTCTCACTTCCCCTCCTGATCTCCTGCCAGTGCCCCCCCCACTGGCTGAACCCATTAGGAGCTCAAAACCAGGGGAGCTGTGCTAGCAGCTGTCCTAATCCCCGGATCCGTTACTATGTTAGTTTGCATGGCAAAAGGGAGTTAAGGTTGTACACGGAATTAGGTTGCTCAGATAGAGAGCTTATCCCTATGTTAGAATCTGGGCGGACCCACTATAATCAGAAGGATCTGTAAAAACGGAAGAGGAAGGCAGAAGAACACTAAAGAGATGGCAGCATGGGAAGGACGCCACCGGCTGGAAGCCTTTGAAGGGGCCAAGGAATGCAGCTAGAAACTGGGAGGGGCTGGGAAACAGATTCTGTCCCAGAGCCTCCCAGAAGAACAGAGCCTTGCCGACACACTGATTTTACCCATTGGGACCCATTTCGGAACTGTGAGAGGATAGATTCTTGTTGTCTTCAGCTACCAAACTGGTGGTAACAAGAGCAGCCATAACAAAATGATATAGAAGCCTACCGAATGCATCCCATAAAAGGGCAGAGTAGAACAGGGGAGGGAAGAAAGTACCTGAGGGCACCACGGAGAAGGTTCTGCACACCCAGGTTCGAGTCTTGGCTCTACCCTTTGCTGTACAGCTGTGGTCAAGCCACTTTACCTACCTGAGCCTCAATTTCTTCACCTGTGAAAGGAGGGCCGTCCCAGATTCTTCAGTGTGCATCGTGAGGATCCAGTGGCATAAGGGACGTGAAAGTGTTTTATAAACTAATGTCACGTGGATGTAGGTCATCTACAGTCTAATGACCAAAGGAAAAATGATTCAGTGCAAAATCGCTACTTTAGACGTTCCTAAGTTTTAAAGCTTTATACCCCTTGCTTACATGATTTTCCCATTATGACTTTTTTCAGCGTGAAAAATTAGGACATGTCTCTAATGCTTTCTTTCCCATGGGGCCTGGAGCCATCCTGGCTGGGCCATAAATCTTTTCTTTCTGTGTAAAGATTTATGGTTCTCGTTGGAAAAGATCGGTTGCCACATGCATACGCATAATCACGCACCCAGACGCACGTTGCATGTTTTGGAAAATGAGCCTGCCCACGGGAGACATAACAAGGGAGTTCGTGACTTTTTCATCATACATTCCCTGAGCAAATCTAACCCCCTCCTGTGCATGCAGACACCCCGCATACTCATTTTAATTGATATATTTCCCATAAAGGGCATCCAAATAGGCGAAGCTGCCAGCCTTCTCTGAAGCACATGGAAGATGTGGCCGTTAAGTGCACGTAGGCCTACATTTCCCTTGCCATCACTGGACACACAATGACTTTTGAGGCCAAATAAATGCTTAACACCAGCAGAAATGTGTCTCCTGTATGACAGTCATGAGGAAAAGTCAAATTACTTTTCATGACTTTCAAAATGGCTTGAGGAAGACAAGTTGGTTTATGTATTAAATTTATCTGGAATTTACATTTTGATTGGCCAACAGTCTGGGCAAATTCCACAGTAACCTATCGATCTGACAGAGACATTTGACAGCTCTGAACAATTGCTGAAATGGCTTTTAAAACCCAGACGGTGAGAGCCGGGGAAATCTTCCCAGAGAGTCCTCTCATTCATCTTCTATCAGCTCCCCCACCTCCCCCACCAGCCTTGCGGCGGCTTTCAATAAAGCCAATGGAGACATATTTCCAGAGATGCAAGATGAAATTCTTCCTGAAGCCTACCGCCGTTGCTTCTCCTTCCCTGGGCCCCCCATTTCACCCTCGGTCACACTCGCGGCTCCCTTCCTCCTTGTGGAATCCGCAGTTGACTCAGGGCCTGCCTTGAGACAGACGGAGACAATGAGTATGTCTACACATTACCAGCCTGGCGTCTTTCTGAAATGCCCCCTGCCTTTGTGACCCCAGTTCCAGATACTGAGCCAGGAATCGCCCCAATTTCTGTTCTTCTGTCTGAAACGCCAACTGTCATCTAAAACCTTTTTATTATTCCAAACCAATATGACTTCATACAGTGTGTGTCTGTACCTATCGTTTCTCATTTACCGTGTCTGTCTTGGATTGCTGTGGTTTAATTTGATGAAAAATTAGCAGCCACTGTGCTACAAGTTGAGACCGCCCTTCTAGAACAATGGTTGTCTACTGTGGTGCCGAGCTGGGGAGGTGAGGCTGATGGCTACTCATACCCCCAACCCACTGAATCGGAAATTCTGGATGTGTGTTTTAACAAAACCCCAGTGTAGCTGTAGTGCAAGCTAAAGTTGGAGGCATGTTCACAGAAGCTGATATTGATTTCTGTAGTAAAAGTGACAACACGGTACTAATGGGGATTTAAGAGGAAAGCTTCATAAACTCTATGAGGCAAGGCAGGGAGAATTTGGGGGACAGCAAGCAGGCTTCCAAGAGGAAAGACCTCTCTGGTGTGTTTTCAAGGGTGATCGAGAGGACTTTACAGACCCAAGGTGGGGGCAGGGGGAGCAGTCACGCCAGCATGGCAAATGCCTAGCACTGGGTCGGCCCTTTTTTTATTTCCTGCTCATGGCAGACATTACTAATAGATCATGGTACTTTTTCCAGGTCAGCTTTGTCACGGTCTCAGGATTTTTCCAAGCATATTTCTCTAGGTAGCCAATAGCAAACAATTAAAATTGGAAGCTACTGGCCTATTTTCAGTTTCCGGAGCAGAGTTAGCAGCCTAAAGTCATATCAAGCGACAGACCTTCTACTGGGGAGTCTCAGAGGAATAAGGTCCAATACTAGGGCACCTCAGAGGCACAAGGTCCAGCGGATACGGAATATTAGATTACATAGGGCCATCAGTGCCAACTAAGGGTTTTAACTTGTTTTCACATGCAAATCCATTAATGATTTGATCCATGAAAGTGACGTGATCAGGACCATTTAATGAGTAGGCGTTTTGTCTTCCACTCCCCTTAGATAGTAGTTTGCAAACTTGGCTACCCATTAGAATCACTTGGGGAGTTTTTAAACCTCCTGGCACCCAGACCACACCCCAGAGCAATTAAATTAGAATCTCTGAGGATGTGATCTGAACATCAGTGTTTTTTAAGGCTCCCTGGGCGAATGCAATGGGCAGCCAACTTTAAGACCCAGTAGTTTAAATTATAAATTTATTGCAGTGGGGATTCTTTGTTACCCATCCATCCCAGATCCTTGCCTCAATCTAGCACAGATGTCTTGCACAGAAAAGACTGCTGGTGCGTTAAGTCAGTATCTTCTTGTGGCTAATGAGGTGTTCAGTAACCTTCCATATAGAATTGCCTTCCTTTTTCAAGTGGGAAGGTTTCCAAGAAAGCGCAAGCCAAACATCTTGAAATTATAGCAACCTCTTCACCCTCAACTTTGTAGTCCCCTGCCGAGAAAACGAAAGGCCCCGGAGTTTACCAGAGTTGAACAGGCCCTGATTCTCTTTTCTGTCCTTGTTGCAATGGCTTGTGGAGAGTGAGAAATACAGTAAGTAGAATGGGAGACAGGGTCAGGCAAGTTGAATGTGTGGAATGAATGAATACGTGGTGAGGATTACAAGAACGGATAGGGTAGAAGGCTGGAAGGGAGGGCTCAGCTGGGAGCTCAATGTTATTTCCTCTGATTCTCTTCTCCTTTGTTGCTCCCATACCTCCTTGTTTACTGCTTAATTTCTCTTTTAGCATAAACTACCTAGGGGTTTCTTTTTTCATGCTTTTTTTTTTCTCTAAACAGATGATAAGTTCTATCTTTGCATGTCTCACAATGGTGTTTAGCTCTAAATTTGTATTTCTTTTGTCTCCTCTTGTCGAAATGGGCCCTGCCAAGAATGCCCTTCCACGGCCTTCCCCGCAGAGACATTTCTGTAAGCTGCAATGGAAATGTCTCCTGCTTGACTCCTCAAGACAAGGTTTGGTGCTCTCAAAGCAAAGACCTGTATCACAGTGCTTCTTTCAATGTAGTCAGATGACTTCTCCCATTTTTCTCTCCCTTTCTTGCTCCTAATTATAAAAGCAATGTGTATTCCCTTACACACATATTTAAAAGTGTAGCCCTGGCTGGTGTGGCTCAGTGGAATGAGTGCCGGCCTGTGAGCAGAGGGGTCACCGGTTCAGTTCCCTGTCAGGGCACATGCCTGGGTTGCTGCCCAGGTCCCCAGCTGGGGGCGTGCAGAAGGCAACCAACTGATGTTTCTCTCCCTCTCCTTTTCTCTCTTCCTGCCCCTCTCTCTAAAAATAAATAAATAAAACCTTTTTAAAAAATAAATTAAAATGTGGAAAATGAATTTTAAAATTTTGAAAATCATTAGGAATTCTGACACCCAGACTAAATCACTGACAGTCGTTCTGTGTTTGAAGTGTTTTTGTTGTGCGTGCGTGTTAACTTCGTTGAGATCATAACTTATATGGAGGGATATTTTCTATTTTCGAAACTGTGATATTGATGAGGACTTTTTTAAAATTAAAAATCCTTCCCAAGTCTCATTTACAGTGCCTACAATAATTTCTATCATATGGAAGTTACCACGATTTTAATCAGTTCTTTCTTTTCGAGCGTATTTTTGCCTCTAATTATGCTATTATTAAAACGTGCACATACACAAATCTCTGCAATGTGTGTATCTCAGTGTATATTTAGTCTGTTGCAAATTAGTTTTCTTGGATATTATAAATGGGAATACTGCTTTAAAATATTTCAGTATATTTCATTCTAGATACAATACTTGAATTGCTTTCTCAAAAGATACACAAATGTATATTCCCAGGCGCAGAGAAGAGTGCTTATCTTACAGGTCCCTATTTAGAGGAGAATTTTGTTGCCCAGTTTTGCTAATTTGAGAGGTGAGGATAATAGCTCATTGTTTTAATTTGCATTTATTTAATTGCTAGTGAGATTGCCTTTTTAAAACATATGTTTATTTAGTAGTTGTACTTTCTTTTTCACGAATTGCCTCTTGTGACATTTTATGGCCAGTTATCAACTGGAATCTGAAAGTTTTGTATCGATTTTCTTTATGTCTTAAGATTAACTCTTCCTCTGTTACAGCTGCATAAAAATTTTCCAATTTACCCCCTGGTATTTCACTTTTGTCATTAATGTTTAAGTACAAACTATTTAAAATTGTTTATAATAACATCAAATTTTTCTTCTTGTGGGTAATTTCTTCCATTTTTAAGTTAAAATGTCCTCTTTTTCTTTGCCCCTCAATTTGATTAATTCTCACTATTAGTTAATTTTTGTTTTCAAAAATAGTATTTAATTATTTTATAAATATGTGAGTCATTAAAGTAAACAGGTTTGGTGAATGTTTCTCTACACTGGAAGACTCTTAACCCCTTGTGACAGGGCCTCACAACCATGTATTAAACGTAATATCTCCCCTACAAATTTGTGATACCTTTTTAATAATATATTAAATTTCTCTGTGTGTGTGTGTGTAAACCCTGTCTTATTTTTCTAAACCTGTTTTGTCCATGGATATGTCTTATTACACCAGAAACAATGTTTTTATGATTTTTGCTGTATAATATAGGAGGGTAAACCTTTCCAGTAATTCTTATTTTTCAGAAATGACCCAGCTACTTTTACCTATCATTATTGTAGATGAGTTTAGAACCATCTTGTTAAGTTTCCAAAAATCTTATCCAAATGTTGATTGGAAAATATGATAAACCTGTAAGTTAATTTAGGAAAAACTGATCTCTTTACATTATTGATTCTTCTGCCCAAGAACACTGTATATCTTCCTTTTTAGTCAAATATTTTTTACATCTCACAGTAAAGTTTTGTGGGTTTTTTCATAGGTACCTTGCATATTTCTTGTGAAAGCTATTCATAGGCATTTTATGTTTTCTGTTGTTGTGAATAAGATAGTTTAAAATCATATTTCCCAAGTAGTTATTGCCAGTAAAGAAAAACGCTATTATTTCGGTGTATTAACCCTGTACCCGGTACCTCTGCTGAGCTTTCTTATTAATTTTAGCCGTTTTTAGTTGATTCTCTTGAGTGTTCCAGGTATCATAATATTATCTTTTGCAACTAATGATAATGTTGTCTCTTTGTTTTAAGCCATTATTATCCTAGCCAAGCTGTCTTTATCACAAAGACTAGAAATTGATCCCGAACAGCGGAGGGGAAGTGAGTGCGCCTAGTGGGGGTGGTGAAGAGGCTGTCACTGAAAGGACACACAAGGCAACACCATGGAAACAGAAGCCAATCCAGAGTGGTCTCACGGGAACTGGAGCTAGGCAACTTACTGGAAACTGAAGCCTCTCTCTCTCTCTCTCTCTTCAGAGTTACATGATATTTTGCTTCCCTGGGCTTCTTGAGCATCTGATCATCTCTCCTTGTTTCTATCCTCTCTTGCTTAGAAAACTTTCTCTGCTGGCAGACGTGCCTTAACGTATAAACTGTCCTCTGAGTGCTGACATCTAATATGGACCTCGTATCCTCTCTCTGATTCTATTTCCCACAGCTCAAGAGAGAAACTCTATTATTTGCTGGCCAGCCAGTGGATTAGCTGACATCGGTTCAGGGGTCCACACCTGGTCTGTGCAGCACTGCCAAGGTTGGGGCTGGGCCTGGTGGTAGAGACGTAGCCTCTGATGTCTGTGAATCCTGTTTTTGGCAAGTTGAAAGAGCTGTTCAACTTCTCTGCTCTTGGAGCAGCATATAAGGTACAGGAATTATCTGTTTCTTGAAATTTTGAAAGGAATGACCTGGAAAAAATACTATTTGGGATCAGCAGGTTTCGGAGAAGTAATTCTTTGATAACTCTTTCAATTTCTCCCGTAGCTATTGCTCCAGTGCGGGCATGAGCATTTCTCTTTGTTTCTTCACTAGACCATGACCTCCCGGACAGGCAGAGCAGTGTTTCATTTATCTCCTTGAGCCCAATTCCAGCCCAGGGCCTGGCCGTGAGCAGACGCTTGATTTGTTGAGTTGGGAGTGATTCGAACCAGACGTGGTTCAGATAAGAAGGGCTAGGCGTGGAGTCAGAGGACTGCAGTGCAAGTATTAACTCTGTATTTTTACTAATGGGGAGGATTGGGGTCAGTTGTTTCACTTGTGAGTTTTGCTTTTCAAACATGTACGGTGAAGTGTGGGATGGGGTATGTGTGGTAAGGGGTCCTTCCACATCTCCACCCTGCTTTGACATTCTGACTTCAGCTTAGATGCAAAAACTGGGTTTCTACCACGGAAATTTAAAAACAAAATACTGTATTTTTCCACCTATAATGCACACCCACGTTTTTGGCCCAGACTTTCAGGGGAAAAAATCTTTCGTTTTAATTTTTTAATTCAATTTTTTATTTATTTATATTTAGAAACAAAGCCGATTATCACATTCTAGGATATTATTTTGCATACGGATATCGTTATTGTTTTCTAGAGTTACGCTTGTAATGCATAAGCATAAATATAAGAATTAAAAACATTTATGTAGATATGGAATTAGTACTACCCATGTATAATGTACACCCTTATTTTTCCTCAAAAATTTGAGCAAAAAGTATGCATTATACACGGCAAGATACGGTACTTTTCTGAATTCTGCTTTAATCCTGTGGAACCCGGGGAGTATTAATAAACAAGTAAATAAAGTACGTAAATACATGATTAGGTTTTCTTTCCCCTCTTACATTGGAAGATAATCAATTGCTAGTTCAGTCCCTGAGGCATTGCCTTCTTAAGGTGCATGTGTGAAATCCAAACATTTTTGTGAAAATTCCCAACAGAGCATCATTGTATGTGCCGGCTATTTTAATGGGGGCCGAAAGCCTTTTTTTCCCCCTAACAATTTATTGTATTTGAAAATAGAAACCGGACGCCTAATTCATGCGTGTTTTGACGGTGCTGCCTCGGTGCCCCCCTTCCTCAGGGCTCACGGCCCACGTCGACAGGAGCGCGTGTGCACATCGTGGTCTCTTCCGATTCGGTCAGTTAGCTGTTCGGGGGCCTTGCACACAGCCCTGGATCTCTCGCGGGCCCCTCGCTTTCTCAGTCACGTGGCGTAGTTTGACTGATTGAGTGCTGTCAGACTGCGGGAAAGGAGGAGGAGAAAATGACCTCCACCCGTGGGGTAGTTGGGAGTCTTTCTTACCCCCTGGAAATGATCAAGGACGGCTCCCATCAAGAACGCCTAAATTCACAGAAGTCAGCAGTCTCCTGCGTGGCGTCCCAAGATCAGGTCGCATGAAACTCCGGTTTCTAACGCGCGTTTCAAATCTGAAACACAAGCACTGATTGCAAACCTGAAGACATTTTCATTCTGCCTCAGGCCAGGATTTTTAATTAAAAAAAAAAAACCTGTCAAGGTCTGCAAGAAAGGCTCTTAGATATTCTGGCCAATAGTTTATTTAAAAATCCAATAATGCAATTTCTTCAGCAGCAGGAGTCAAGAGACCCTCTGTAGTTTGAATGTCCCATAAGTGGATTTTATCCAGGTTCCCAGCCTGTGAAACGAGGAACTTTTCAAAACGGGTCCTGCTCTGTGGGCCTGACCAGGATATCTTGAATCTCTGTCCAAAATAACTATGTACATTGGGAGTGAGAAGACCTGGTGTTCAGTCCCACTCACTATCCATGTGACTTTGGCCATTCCCATGGATAATTTAAATACAAAATTTAAATTTTAAACGCAAAATTTTAAATTTGTAATGGACCTGCTAAGCTGGTCCTTAGAAGACTGGAAGGCATGATGGACAGAAGCAGAGATGGGAGGCCAGGGGAGGGGCGGTGGGGAGATACCCAGTGAGATCCTACTTCCTGTGAGGACTAGAAATTGAGTTCTATGAAAGTTTCTCACTTCCTTTTTCTTGAGTTTCTTTGAGTGAATTTCTACCACTGGAAAACAGCTGCAAGAGAATTCCATAACTTTGTATCTGAGCAGACGTTAGGTACCTCTTGTCTTACCTATTCATTCAATTTACAAATATTTATTGAACATGTTTTATGAACCAGGGTCTGTGGCAGAGCTGAGAAAAGACAATGAACAAGACAATAGCCTCATGGAATTTACATTTTAATGAGGAAAAAAGACCAAGAGCAAGATAGGAAAACAAACTTGTAAATAAACAAATACATAGCACATTAAGAAATGTAATGACTGAACACAAGAAACAAATAGAATTCTGGGAAATATATTGAGGATTTGGAGCTCCCTTTGAAAGAGTGGTCAGAGGAACTCTCAGAAGTGGCGCTGAAGCGAACGCCCAAAGAATGAGAGGACACTGAGTGTCAAAGCTTTGGGGAAAATGAGCTCCAGGCAGGATTTACGTTGGTGCTTTTAGTGGAAATGAGCTCAGGTATAATGACTCCCAATTTCATGCTTTGTTCTTTCTCTTTGTGGGGCAGGAAAGCACCAATTTTGAGCCATATAGAACTGGATGTAATCACTGGCTGTGCTGTGTAGCCTTAGGCAACTCAATTTGTTCCTCAGAACTCAGTTTTCTTATTCGTAAAATGGGGATAAGGATGCCTCACTTGCAGATTTGTTACAAAGTCTAGCAAGAATGTATACAAATATCTGTCACAGTAGAAAATACAGCGCTGCTCTCACTGTTATAACAGTTACATCTGAGCCTGCACTCCATCGAAACCTAGGGGCAAGAACTTATCTCGCTTTATGCCTTAACACGCTGGGAAAAGGAAAACAGAGAAAACTAAATCCACAGTGAGCAGAAGGAAGAAAATACTAAAGATTAGAGAGAAAAAAAACAGAGAAGGGAGAAAATGAAATCAAAACTTTGTTCTTTGAAAAGATCAGCAAAATTGATAAATCTTTTCACTGACCAAGAAAAAAATTAGAGAATACTCAAATGAATAAAATTGGGAATGAAAGAAGGAATATTACTACTGACCTTAGAGAAATAAAGAGGACTGTAAGGAAATACTATGAGTAGATTATGCCACAAATTAATGGCCTATAATAAATGAACAAATTCCTAGAAAGACACAAACTACCAAAATTGATTGAAGAAGAAATAGAAAATCTGAATAACAAGAGATCAGACACCCAAAAGAAATGCCCGGGCTCTGATTCACTGAGGGATTTTAGCAAACTTTTAAGGAAGAATTAACATCAGTTCTTTACAAAGTCTTCAATTCTCTACAAAGTCAAAGGAAGAATATAAGGGGAGGAAAGACCGACCAATTCATTGTAAAAGGTCAGTATTATTCTGCTATCAAAATCAGACAAAGATATCACAAGAAAACAAAACTAAATACCAATATCTCTTATGAGTATAAATGCAAAAATTCTTTAAATAATACTAGCAAACTGAGTCCAGCATGATATAAAAGCGATTATTACAGTGACCACGTAGGATTTATCTCAGGGATGCAAGATCGATTTGATATATGAGAGTAAACCAAAGTAATATACCCAATTAATAGGATAAAGGACAAAGCACATGATAATTTTAATAGACACAGAAAAGGCGTTTGACAAAAATATAATATTCTGTCATGATAAAAGCACTCAACAAACTAGAAATAATTTCTTAACCTGATAAAAAGCCTCTACAAAGAACTCACAGCTAAAACATACTTAATGTTGAAAGATTAAGAGCTTTTCCTCTAAGATCAGGAACATGTGTCTGCTTTCAGCATTTCTCTTCAGTGCTGTGTTGGGATTTAACATATATTATATATATATATATATATATATATATATATATATATATATATTCTAAATGGAGAGAAAAATGCTGTCCCTATCTGCAGATGTCATGATCTTGTATGTAGAAAACTCTAAGGCGTACATAAAAATTATTAGAACTAAGAAGCGAATTCAACAATTTTTAAGGTATAAGATCAATATACAATAATCAAATGTATTTCTATAAACTAGCAATGAACAATTTGAAAATGAAATTAAGAAGGCAATGCCCTTTATAAGAGCATTGAAAATAAAATATAGATAAAGCTAGCAAAGAAGTTCAAGACCTATATTCAGAAAAAAAAAACATTGTTTGAAGACATTAAAGAAAACACAAAAAAATGAAAAGGTACCATGCTCATGGTCAGAAGTTAAGAGTGATCTATGGTTTCAAGATAACTGCTACCCAAATCCCATCTGACTTTCTTCAGACATTGATAAACTGAACCTAAAATTTATATGTAAATGCAAGGGACTCAGCATACCTGTTGCATGGCATGGTATGGGGTGTGTGGGGGGGAGAATCATGAATGGGGGAGAGCAAATCTGAAGAATTCACAGTTTTTGGTTTTAAAACATAATCTAAAACAAGATAGAATAGCACTGGCATAAGAATAAAAATGTACATGAAAAAAATAGAACTGAGAGCTCAGACCCTCATATTTATGGTGAATTGATTTTCAACAAAGATGCCAAGACCGTTCAGTGAGGAAAAATAGTTTTTCAACAAGTGGTGCTGGGACAACTGCATACCCAAGTTGAAAGAGATGATGTTGGTTGGCTTCTCTACAACATACACAGCATTTGACTGAAATGCGTCATAGACCTAAGCGTAAGAGCTAAACTTATAAAACCCTTAGAAGAAAATGTAAATCTCTATGATCTTGGGTTAAGCAATGGTGTCTTAGATAAGACGTTAAAAGCACAAATGACAGAAAAATAGGTAAATTAGACTTCATCAAAATTTTTTAAAATTTATGCCTGAAAGGACATCATGAAGCCAATGAAAAACAACCCCCAGAATGGAGAAAATATTTACAAATAATATATTTGCTAAGAGATTTGCATCCAGAATATGCAAAGAACTCTTTCAACTCAATGATAAAATAAATAACCCAGTTAAAAAAATGTGCAAAAGGCCTGAATACATAGTTCTCCAAAGAAGATTTACAGGTGGCCAAGAAGCTTAAGGAAAGATTCTCAGCATCATTAGCTATTAAATAAATGCCAATTAAAAACACAGTGAGATACCACTGTGCACACCCTAAGGTGGCTGTAATCAAAAAGACAGATAATAACAAGTGTTGAAGAGAATGTGGGTGAATTGGAACACTCACAGGCTTCCGCTGGGAATGTAAAATGGTGTAACCGGTTTAGAAAACAGTCTGGTAGTTCCTCAGAAAGTTGGATGTGGGGAATGCGGAGTGACTACTGATGGATTGAGGTTTATTTTGGGAGTGATGGAAAGGCTCTAAAATTGACCATGATGATGGTTGTACAACATTGTGAATATCCTAAAAATGACTGAATTTTGCACTTAATTTGGGTGAATTGCATACATACTATGTGAAAATTATCTCAATAAAGTTGTTAAAACCATAGGGGCAGCAACAGCCCCTTAGTAAAGTTGCGGGAATTTGTATTATCATTAGAAATCATCCTAAATTGTTCTCAACTACCTTGGACTCAAGAGTATTGTAACTGGTTTTCACTGGGAAGGGGAATATTCTCTACATGGAATGAGATATCGCTACACATGATAGTCCAGAGACAAGGAACATACACTGGCATTGATAGCAGGAACTGCCAAAACAAAGTGGGTGCTTTGGTCCCTTTTTTTCCCACTTGGTCTTGCATCTTTACAAATTCCGATAGATCTGTGACGACGACGGCGACCCTTACCATTTGCTGGTCGTTCATCGCGCGCCTAGTCTGTGCGAAGCGCTGCATAGACCTTGGCTTCTGTAATCCTTGCAACAAGCCTCTCTGGCTTATTTCTCCCGTTGTTTCGCGGTGTGAGTGCAGTTCAGGTAGATTAAGTAACTTGCCCACAGTCACACAGTTCATAGGAACAGGTCTAAAACGTGAAGCCAGATTTGCTTGATTCACAAATCCACACTCTTAAACCTTTAATTATGCCACTTCTTAACCAGTATATTTACATTTTTTGGTTTGTTTTTTCTGTTTTTCATATTTTTAAGTGCATGCTCATAATTAATGCATGCTCATTGTAGAAAACCTGAAAAACAGAAGTGTATTATAGGTGGCATTTTGTGAATAACTGGGTGATTTAAATGAGGAAATAAAATTGCTAATAAAATTATGATATGTATTCATATTTATAACTCTTAATGGATGCTTATGACATTAGGTGAAAAGTGGGCAATAAAATGATTTATTTGTATGACCTCTTTCCATGTTATATTACATATATTATAAAACATTTAGATATTGCATATATATGAATTACATATTGAAAATATTTGAGAAGAGACAGGTCTAGAAGTACTTACATGAAAATGCTGTCTCTTAGTGGAGTTAGACAATTATGTTTCTTTTTGCTTTTCCGTATTTTTTAATTGTTTAAATATGATCATCCTTGACTCCTGAACTAATCAATTCCCTGGTTTAACCAACACTTCCATTTCCTTTGAAGATTTGACTACTGCCCACTCTACGTCAGCCCCTCCTTGCTGGCAGACTGCTCTTTAATACTCCAGTGCACTCCCGCTTTCTCTGCCTTTCCATTAACCTACGATTACAGATCCCGATCTCAGCAGATAAGAGGGACTGTCCTGTAATGGGAGCAGGAGGAGCGCCCGTGTCACACAATTAGTAAATGGGCCCCAGTCACAGTGGAGCTGCTTTTTGGAGTGAAAGAACCTCGCACACAAGCTTCAGAATGACTGGGCAGTTACTGCATTTTTTTCTTTCTTTTTTTTTTTTTTTTTTTTAGTCTTTGAGATTCTCCCCCTTCCTTATCATTTTCTTCATATTTTTAATTGTCACCCTTCATAGGGAAATGACAGCAACAACCACCTTCAAATGAAGCTTTGGTCAGTTAAATCAGTTCAGTTAAAATAGGGTGGGAGGTCAGCTATTTTGAATACAAAGCCTACAAAGTGTTTATCTCAACAGAGAACACAATGGCAATCTTAAGCTATTTTTATCTCATTTTAATTATTTGGAATAACTTGGGAATCCAGGAAAAGCCAAGAAGACTGATGGCAGATTCATCAGTTTTTATTAATGATTATAAATTACATTTCTTGGAAAAGACAACATATCCATGTCCACTTCTCTCCAGGGAGTGCAGAAACAGACATTGCTTTTCCAAGGAAGGCCATCACAGTGAGTTTTTCTCCTTATGGTACTAGACCTCGGAATGCTAGCACAGAAGAGGGGGTTAAGTATTGAGTCTGACACCCTTATTTTACAGATAAGACCCTGAGGCTGAGACGGGAAGGTGCTGACCGAAAGTAATGGAGCAAATCACTGGCAGAACCAGGAGCAGAACTGAGTCTCCTGGCTTTTGGTCTAAGGCTCTTTCCATGCAGGGGGGAACAGTCAAAGCAAATGGGTAAAATTCATAAGGTAGGGCAATAGGGGATGGTGTGGACTGTGGTGAAGGAGACAGACTATGACCTGCCCCTGTGCTGGAAAACATACACACATCTACAGGATGGGCTGGCTCCTGGCTGTCAGAACGCATACCCTACTGCACCAAATAATCTCGTTCGGAAATTGCAACACATTTATAAATGGCTCCCGTTATTTACGTTGAGTGGATGACTTCCTGGATTTAATGAAAGGGCTCTGGAGATTTAGTTTACTCAGTCTCCACTTAAAACACCTTTTGCAGTTGGCAATTTCAGTCTCAGATCCTTTCAGTGATGGGGAACTTGCTATACCAGGTGATTTAGCACATTTGATTCACAGACCACATTAGTCAACAGAGTTTTCTTTACCAAACAAAACAAACTTCTCTGTAACTTCCACATACTGGTAAAACTTTTACCTTTGAAGCCACACAAGAATGAGTCTTATCCATTTTAAAGTTGATAGCTTTTGAAATACATGAAGATGGTTTGCATGCCGCTCCAAACTTTCTCATCCCCCTTAACCATTCTTCAGATGATTTATGATATTCAGGTGGGTGGTGTGTTCCAAACGGTGAGGAAAAGTCCCTCCAAACCAAAATAGCTTTTCTGATAGTCCATCATCATGCCTAAAATTAATCCAAGATACTAAAGTATTCAAAGAGATGTCAAAAGAAGTGGAAGAAAGCTTCAGAAAGGAAACATGGGGAAGGTATTTGAAGTTAATATTAATAATAATGACATCTAACATTTATCAAAATCTTACAACATGCTAAGGGCTCTGCTTGAAATCCTTATATATATATTATCACATCCAGTGTTATCTCAGTAGATATGTAACAGCCCCCCCCCCAAAGGGGATCTGTAACAGTGTCCAGAATGTGGGGTGTCCAAGAAAAATGTAAGATATTCTCCCTCTCCCACCCCAAGGCAGACCACCACGAGGGAAGGGACACACGGAGTGGGACCTTTCAGAGTTACTTTGCATGTCAATAACAGGCCAGCTTCAGACCTGCCCTGGAGCAAGGCCATTGAGAGTCATTGTGCATGTCAGTAACAGCAAGATAGCTTCATACCTGATATGCAGAACGGTTATTTTGCATGTCAACAAGGCTAACCAGGAAGGTTTGCATAACTTTAACCCGGGAGGTAACTGGGAAGAAGCCCCACCCCCACCCCCTGCCGAACCCCTGAATTACAGAGTACCTGTGCATGAGAGCTGAGAGATGGGTCTCCCCACGCCGCGGGGAAACAATGTGAAGACCATGCGGGAAGGAAAGGGGAGCGAGGACTCTTGCTAGTGGGCCATGAGCAGGTGCCATGGGGTTTGGATTAAGGACTGGAGATCCCTGTGACACAGCTGATGGTACTGGGAACCGAGAGGCTTACCTAACCGAGCTCTGGAATTCTGTTTTTTTCCTCCTGAAGGTTGGAACCCCTGACTGGCCTGACTGGGCAATGAGGGGCAACGGCAGGACTGTGTGTGTTGGTGGGTGTTTAAAGGGATTTTGAGATTTAACGGTGACGTTTAGCCATTATTCAAAAACCTGTATAACTTTTGAATAAATCATTCCTCTCCTTTTCACCAAACTCTGGCATTGAAAGCCATAATTTCTAAGGGTGGTGGGCAAAGAACCTAGAACAGAGAGATCCCGGGGAAGGTGGGGCTTTGTTTCGCTAACAGTATCTGAGCCCCCTTCCCCCAAAATGGGTCCTCATTCGGTAACACATAGGCATTTTGTCCCCATTTTATAGATGAAGGAATTGAGCCTCAAGGAGGTCAGTTGACCTACCCGAGGTCATTTAACCCAAGCGTGGCATAGCCAGGATGTAAACTATATCTGTTTAATTCCAAAATCAGTGCTCTTACCTGCCTTGCTGGCATAATGTATTGGAAAGCGTATTGGAGTCTGAGTCAAAAATGGGCACAAGATCTGCTGTTTATTAGCCGCTGATCTGAGTGGTTTACTTCACCCCTTTAAGCCTCTGTCTTGTCCGTTCTGTGTAATTGGTTCAGTTCTCTCTCTTCTATTCATAATGACCCAATTTCCAGATGAGAACTGAACATTCTTTTATTGAGAACATTTTTTGGTTCCCATTGGCTAAGGGATGGACAAGGAATATCTGTAGATTTCTTTGCACGAAATGAGGCCCCTTCTCTAAGCTCGTGCGTACGTCTCCAGCCATTCCTGGACGCTCTTCTTCAAGCTTGCCTCCAGCAAACTCGCGGTGCACTCTTTCCTTCATGCTTTTCTCTCTGCCTTGACTGGCTTTTTCTTCCTGGAGAAATTGTATCTGATTTCCAAAGGGGAGCTCAGATTTACTCCATCTCCTCACCCTGCCTGTTACCCTGACGCCACCAAAACGAACCCCTTTTCTTCTGTCCCCTTAACTGCGTAGTTCACATCTTTATCATCATAATCCCCTGTGTGCCTGTGAATTTCATGTGTTGCACTCCTAAAACCCACGCTGATGGTGTTAGGAGGTTGGGCCTTTCAGAGCTGATTGGCTTTGAGGGTGAAGCTCTCCTGAGTGGAATTAGTGCTCTTAGAAACGCAGCCTCACAGAGTATCCTCAACACTTCCGCCTTGTGAGGATACACTCAGAAGTCGACGACCTGGAAGAGGGCGCTCACCCAGCCATGCTGGCACCCTGATTTCAGACTTTTGGCCTCCAGAACTGTGAGAAATGAATTTCTGTCATTTATAGGCTATGCAGTCTCTGGTATTTTATTACAGCAGCCCAAATGGTCTAAGCACTCTGCTTATGTGCTACTATTATTTGAATTTCTTGAAAGTAAAAGGCATATTTTATTCATTAAATTTTGTCTTAACACATAAAAAATGAAGTTTGCATCTACTATGTGCAAGGTGCAATGCATACTAGGTGCTACACTGTCAGCACTTGACTGTTGCTTTAAGGAAGGAGCAACTGTACAAAATAGACTAGGCTTCCTTCACATCAATTAAAATTTTATTAAGTGTAATGAATTTTATTTGCCACAAAACAGCGGCCCTTAAATGACTTTCATTTGGCTATGGCGATGTAGTTTCACGTTCCGAGAGCGGAGGATAAAATCCAGTGCCCTACCTTTATCACCACTGCTGCCATTGTCGTTGTGATGATGAATATCAGATTATTATTATTTTTATTATCGTTAGCAAATGAGTTTTATTTCTTCCCCCCACAGAGCTCCCTGGAACATTTCTCGTGTGTTTCCAGATGCCCCATCTTGTTTTAACACTCGTGCCAGGGAGCTGTGTGGAGAGAGGGGCGCAGGAACAGGATGCGGAGGCTGACCTTGGGCTGGGGCTGGCCGGCTGGCTGCAGGCTGCCCTGGGGCGGCCGCCACCACTTTGTCTCTCCCTCCGCTGCACTCAAGGCCACCATTGATCAGCTCACTGAGCGCTTACAGCTGCAGCCTTGGGCCGGCCTTCAGAGAAATTGATTGCAGTCAATTCCCAGCAGATTGAGCCACGTCAACTTGTCTCCTGGTCCCACCAATGAGCACCTTGACTCCCCTTTTAATTACCCCAGTACACCTCCTGCACAGTGGCCAGGGCACAGGTCAGAGAGAGAGAAAGAGGTAAGGAGAAAGGCAGAGGGAGAGAGAGGGAGAGATGGGGGCTAAAATAAAACAGCTTTCCCCAGAGTGGGGTGCTTGCTTAACTTGTGCCAGGAAATTGGGTCGCATTTGTTCATTGTGAATTTAGTATGTAGATTATTAGAGAATTTGATTAGAGAATCAAATCAATTTGAGTTCGAGACACAACTCAGCCAGCCAATTTGGTAAACTTGGCAAGTAATTGCACATAGCTGGGACTCAGTTCCACATCTATAAACGAGAATATTAGCAAGACAACGTCGGTTAACTATAAACATGCATAAATATGAATAAACCATCACCACTACTACAAATATGATGAGCACAAAGGTGGTGATGAGTGCTGACACTTACTGAGCATTCAGAGGCCCTACACACCGTGATAAATGCTTTACACTGATAATTTTTATTTCTTAATTTTTTAAACACTCGCGCTATCAAAGGATTGAGGGAAAATGTTTTCCTCTATTTCATACAGATGGGCCCTGAGGCTAAAAAGTTTAGGCTATTTTTCAAATTTATAATGTTAGGGATCAAATCCAAGTTTCTCTGCACCCAGAACTCTTGTCCTAGGTTGTCTGTAAAAAATTCCAGGTAGCTTACAAATCCCACTTACATAAATTCCCCTGACTTCATGTTCAGTCTTGCAGCTCTGTGTCTGTGTAGTAGGAGATATATTTGATACAAGCACTTTGGTTTGATAGTCACGTGATGAAGTCCCTGAGGTATTTCTTCCAACAAAGGGAAGCTCTAATGCTCCCCATATTTGCATACCCATGTCCTCATCCCCGCTTGCAAGATAAACCGGGAGTGTGGAATGACAGTTGCTTCTCCCTAGCACATTGCTCTCAGCCAGGCTTCAGAATCACGTAGCGATCGACTCTCGCGGTGTGCGCAGCAGACTACCTGCACCAAGTCTCCGGGGGGACTGGTTGAAAAACATGTTCCTGGCTCCCTCCTTCCAGCACGATTTAGTCCGAATTCTGACGGCAGGGACCCAGGCTGCTGCATTTTAACCAGGGCCCCTGGTGATTGGGAGGAGCGCTGATGTTTGAGAACCACGGGGACTGACAGCCAAGGCTCAGCCAGAGCTTGAGTCCCAGTGCATCACCCTAACCTCACCCTAACCTCACCCCAGCAGACTCTGCATGGCGCCGCCTTCACAGAGGAGTTTAGTATCCCCCTCTCATTTTATGGGACCTACCCGCGGACCATCCTCTCACCCCCTCCTCCCTGTAACCCTGGCTTCCTGGCACATACTACTCAGCGTCATTGAAGAGAATGTATCCCACCCTAGATGGTGAATCATTATTTTTTTTTTTCAGAGCTGTTATATTTTTCTGGTGAAATTGTATCATTTAACTTAATAAAGTGTCCGTTTTGTCTTTTTTCTTTCTTCTTTGCAATTTTTTTCAATTATAGTTTGCATTGAATATTGTTTTGTATTAGTTTCAGGTGTACAGCATAGTGGCTAGACAATCGTATACTTTACAAAGTGTCCGCCTGACATATCTAGGACCCACCTGGCACCTTATGTAGTGATTACAATGTCGTTGACTATATTCGCTATATTTCTTTATTCCTTCCCTGTTTTCACCCAGTCCTCCAGCTCCCTTCCCCTCTGGCAACCATTAATCTGTTCTCTGTGTCCAGAATCACGATCTTTTTAAGCCATTGGGCCATCCCATTCTCTTTCCCTAGTTATTGGCTATGGATGAGAATGTGATCTAATTCCAGGTAAGGTGAGACAAAGTCTTCAGGGGGGTTCCTCAGGAACACTTTTTTTTCATCATAAAAGAAGCCTACGGAAGGGGAAGGGCCTTGGCTCAGTCCATTTCCTTCCTACTTGGGACGCAGACCTGCGATGTGTGTGTTTGGAGGTACAGCATCTACCTTGCAACTCTAAGGAGACCAACTCAAGAATGCGAAGCCAACACAGTGCGATGACGGGCAGACGAGAAAAATGCAAAGGGCCTATATTCTTGAAGACGAGTTGAGAGCCACTCGATCCACACTGAGATCAGCTGACTCTGCTTGAACTGCATGAATGATGAAGGTCCTGGGGTTAGCCATTGTGAGTCAAGATCCTTTATTACAGCCAAAAAGTCACCAGATTCAGCCACTCCTTGTCAGAGATAATAAAGCAATAATATCTGCATGGCTGTGCGTGCTCATTTATTTTCCTCGTTAGCGGGAAACACGCATGTAGCTTGGCCACCTAAGAGCGCTAACGTAACGTAAGCCCAGTTTAACGCAGAGATCCCAAACCGTCTGAGACCAGGAACGCATCTGCGGGCGCTAGTGTGCTCATGGCAGCAGCGTTCAGAAACCAAGAAACTGCTGAGACCCAGGACAGCTGAAGGGATAAGTTGTAGGGCCCCCAAGTGGTATGTGCCTGGCAGAGGCTCCAAGTTTAGGCTGCCCATGGCATCCTCTCCAGGGAGGTCAGCTCAGGCAGAGGGAAACAGGTGGTGTTAAAGTCATGGAGGCGAGAGAGTCACCAAGACAAGAAGCACACACAGGGCTGGGGATTTTTGACTCTTAGGCAGAAACCATTCACTCAGTTCTCTGTTTGGGGTTCCTATCCTTCTAAAGAAAGTCTCTGAAATATTTCCAAATTCTTAATCGTGTATAAAGTTGCTTGCTTGGATTTAGACACACTCTTTAAAACGATACATGAATCGGGCATTGAACTTGAAGGGTATCAGCTTATCCTGCCTCCTTTTAACTTTTAACACCTGTGCAGCCTGCTCACACGCACAGCACCTGCCCTGTCTTTCCAGGTGTTAAGTGCTGTGATGTTTACTCAGACTCACAGACTTTTCTCTGTTGAAGCTTTGCACGTGGACAGACCTGTCAACACAGAACTGTAGGTAATTCAGCATTAAATACTTCGAGCAACGAGAATGAATGACCTAGAACTGTGGGCAATGGCATGGGCAAATCTTACACACATATCTTGAACTAAGGGATATAGGTCCAAACGATTCCATCTGAATCAAGTACCAAAATAGCAAAAGAACCCATGTCATGGAACATGTGAACACAGGATGCATGTGTCATTGAACACAGTGAATCACCATAGTGGTAACCCTCAGGGAAGGAGGAGCTGGAAGGGAGCATCGGAAGGAGTTGGAGAGAGGGGATGGTGAGTTTATTCATGTTCTCTTTCTTGATTTTAGTTCACAGGTATATTCAGTTTATACAAATTCATCAAACCACATGTTTATGATATCTCTGCTCTTCTGTGCATGTTATACTTAGGTAAAATGTGTCTTTTTTAATAAGAAGCCAGGGATGTAAGATGATGAAGCTCTTGAGCAGCTCAGCCAGGGACTAACTGTAGCTCCTTGGGGGTGTCATTTTACCTGGCTGAGCCTCAGGTACCTCCTTTCTCAAGAGGGATTAATAATTCCTGCCTCACAAGGCCACTGTGAGTATTAAGTTTAAAGGGAAGACTACATGTTAATTACTGAGCGTAGGGCTTGGTACACAGCAGGCAGCCGATGCCTGGTTTCTATTATGATTATGTGACCCTCCCATCGTCCAGGCTGACCCCCTCTCAGCCCGGATGGCCTAGTGTGAGTCATCGTCTCGGACCCAGATGGCGCAGTGGGAGCAGGGAAGGGATGGGGAGTCGCGCGGGACTAGAGATGAAGCTGGGAAAGCCCGTGAAGGGCCGAACCATGCGGGTTAGATTAAAGACGCCCACAGGTTGGATTTTATTCTGCAAGTGGAAGTTACTGAAGACTTATTAACAGAGAAGTCACTTGGACCTGAGACTCAGCCAGATTAGTCTAGAAAATTGAAAGGGATTAAAACGGAGAAGGCCTGAAGATGAACTTGGCCTTATGGAAAAGTATATTTGGTCTCTAAAACTCAAAATATGATGATGATGTTGTTATTATTAATGCTGTATGCATTAGCAGCGACTATAGTCGCTGTTATTTTATTGTGCACCTGCTAGGTGCCAGGTATTTTTAAAGCATTTATCTCATTTAATCCTTACTCAGAGCACAGTGAGAATCGTGGTCATTTATCAGGTTCTTACAAAGTGCTAGGCACTGTTCCAAGCTTTTATACATATTTAATACATTTAATCCCCATAAGAGCCCTGGGAGATAGGTGCTATTGTTGTCTCCAGTTTATCACTGAGGATACGACAGCAAAGAGAGATGAAATAACTTGTCTGAGGCCACAAGGCTCTTAAGTGACAGAGCTGGGATTTGAACCCTGGCAGCCTAACCCTAGTGCCACTCTTGTACCCATTATACTACATCATCATTCTGGGTATTTTTATGCCCGTTTTCACATGAGTTAATTCAGCAAATCACTTGTTCAAAGTCAGAAAGAGGGAGAGTCCCCGGCTGGCATGGTGATAAGACTTAGGCTTGTCACAATTTTCCTGTCTGCCAAGGACAAGTTTCCAACCATGTCTAAGGAATGAATGAAGCTTCAATCAAATGTTTTAAGGGTGAAATGAATGGCAATAACTATAGCAAACATTTGAGCACTTACGTCCCAGGAAACTTGGATGTTTGTATATATCACATGTATTTACAAGTGCAAATAATCCTTATGGAAACCTATAAAGAAGTACTGTTTTTATCCCTGTTTTACAAATGAGGGATCTGAGCCTCATAGATATCACAGAACTGGCAAGGAAAAAGTCCGAAATTAGGTCTTTGGCAGCTCAGCCATGAAGCCTGTTGTTATCACGCCACTCAACCACCTCTCAGCCATAAGAAAGCTGATCCCAGGAGCTGAACCCTCCTTTTTCCACCCCCACCCCCACCCTGCTCTGTGTACTCAGTGGAGTCCTGGGGCCGTTTTCAAAGCATTCCAAGGCTTCACCACGGCGAGCAATTCTCAGCTCACCTCTCCAAGAGCAAGCTACAGCGGCAGATTCCTTTCCAGGTTAGCAGAGAGCCCCAGGCCTCAGCAGAGCAGGTGCTCGCCTAACCTGTGTCACCTGCATCTGATAGATCTCCTTCCCCGTGGGGAGGAGCACAGTCTGGTCGGCCCCCTCTCCCTGACTCGGCCTGGCACAACAGCAGAGCCAAGGGCTTGCCGGTGGAGGGCCAGGGTCTGCCCCTCTTCCAAGAGCACAGGATGAAGACACAGCTGCCCCTACCTACACCATCTTGTGAATGTGTGGGACTCTTATGCCCTAGGAAGGCCACCAGCCCAGCAATGCCTCCACGGCCAGCCTTAGACTCAAGGCGGGTAACGGGAGGAACGCAGGGGCTCCCTTTCCATAAATGTCTCCACTTTCAGTCTTGTCTTAGAGTCTGAAAGCCCCCTCACAGCCCCCCGTCCCTCACCCATAGGCAAGCCTTTGGGTTAGAGCATAAAGCTCCTTGTACTGATCAGGGTTCAAGCTGACTCAGCAGAAGCAGAGAGAAGCAGAGCCGGTAGTGTGTGTCCGCGTGTCTGTCAGTCTGCAGGGCAGGCCAGCAGACTGGAACTTCTAGAGCAGGAGCTCTGGTTCCTTGATGGATTTCTGCCTCAGGAAAACCCTGGTCTTGTCCTTAAGGGCTTTCAACTGATTAAAAGCGGGCGCATCCAGATTATGGGCGACAGTCTCCTTTGAAGTCCACTGATTACACATGTTAACCCCATCTACAAAGCACCTTCACAGAAACACCTACGTTAGCATTTAATTGCATAATTTAGTCTAGCCAGGTTGGCACATACACTAACCATCACACTCCTCGGGGTATAATGGAAAGGCCACTAGATAGTGGCTGAGGCTGGAACTTTCTGTTATCTTGGGCAAGTCCTTTTTTCCTCCCTGAAACTCAGTGTTCTGTAGAGTGGGTGGCGGGAAGAAAGTAAAACACGAGGCAGGCATGCTAACTGTCTTTAGATATTTGACAGTGTTGGTCATGGAAGGGGTATAGAGGCTTATTCAGAGCGCAGGACCGGGGCCATTGCATGAAAGGAAAAAATGCAAATTTAAGCTCGATAACGTGTCTCACCGTAAGATTCCACAGTAAGAGGTGATGCCTTGTAATATGACCCCCTTGCTCCAGGAAGAGCTTAAACAACTGAAGGAGGATTTATTAGGGGGAGAACAATGTCGGAAGCATCACATTTTGGACCAGATATACTCAGAAATGCTTTTCAGTGTGATTGTTTTTCAAAGCTAGTAAGGCTTATTTTCCCCCTTTTTCTCCCCCCTGCACTTCCCCCGCCCTCAAAGTTTGTCAGCTAACTTGCGAGGCAATGTAAAGTGTAAACAAATCCTGGAAGAAGCGTTACTCGTTAGCACCCATCCGATGGGTTCTCCAGGTTTATCCGTGAGATTAACCATCACCAGGTCTATTAAACCAATTTAGATACTCTCGCCCAGCAAAAGCACTGAAAGATGCAGCACAGTAACATTTCCGATCTGATGGATGGCACTGGATTTCGTGAAGCAGACACGGATGACTGCTGTGCGCACAGCACTGCCTTGCGTTCCTCCAAGGTGCGCTGCGCGTGGCACCTGGCCTCACATAGTTACAGAGTGGAATTCGCGGCAGTCTATGACAGAAATATTGTGAGCACTCCAGTTGTATGGGACCGTGGTTCGGGACAGATTAATTATGAGGAGGATGAAGAACTGCATTTTTATGGATGGGCACCTTGAGCTAAGATTGAAGATGGAAAATCTGGGACAGACGGGTGTTCTAGAGAAAAGCATGGTGAACGGAGAGTACAGGTTAGAGACAGGGTAGTAGGACTGTGCCGAGGTGGGTCTGGACACAGCGAGAGAGGGAGATTGCAGGGGGTGTGGTTTGTAAAGAACTGGAAGAGAAGATGGGGTCTAAAATAAAGGGGGAGGTTGAAAGGCATTTTCTACTTTCAAGAAATTACCAAGGGATGGTCTTTTATTAGCTTTTTCTCTGCTACTCATAAATGCCCCTTCTCTGAAGGTATAGCAGGGACTTGCCATGTGGCTCAAGACCCCTGTGGCCTTGGTTACCTCCCAGAGCTCTGGTTCCCCAACCTGTGAGATGTGTATAATATTCCCTGCTCAACAGACTCTCAGGGGTGCTGCTTTGTAAGCTGTAAACCTCCCGTGTGCAAACACTCGTGTACTCAGCAACAGATCCTGTCGGCCCTTGGGGAGTGTACAGCAGCTGGTGACCAAGTCCAAATCAGCTAAATTTTGCCATTAAAATGGGAGTGGTGGCGGGGTGGACACGGAGCCCGGTGACAGAGACATCCACCTTGCAGCCATTGAAGGCGTGTGCCGGGTGTCTGTGGAGCATGTCAGCTGCTGGGATTGTTCAGTGTGAAATTTAATCTGGGCTCCTGGGTGAGCAGGGAGGAGGGCGTGAAAGATGTGACACTGGTTAATTTCATGTTTTACAGGCCCAACAACCCCGAAAGTGCATTTCTTGGCGAAAACTGAGAATGTGCAGGCCCCTGCGTGCAATGATATGCAGTCCAGGGGGAAAATAAAGATAGCAAGAGAAAGAAGAAAAAAAAAACAACAAAGAATATATCATTTCCTGAAATCAAATAAACTCAACAGCCTTCCATCTCAATGGGTTAGATTGACAAGCAGAGAGAAAAAGGCGAAAGAGAGTTTCTTTCAACTCTTGCCAATATCTTTACACGTAACTGCACACACTCCTTAGCTTGGCATTCAAAACCCTTAGCCTCTGCCCTAATCCATCTTTCCCTAGGCAGATCTGGTTTTTATCTAAGTCTTGCTCAGAATCTTTCCTGCCTCCTTGTAGAGAACAGCACAAAACTCAAACACCTAATTGTAGCACAAAATGCCCTCACGGCTGTATCCCCTTACTGCCTCCATCATGTTCTTCAGAGTCTTCGGAGCTCATTCCCACCCAGCGCCCGCTCCACCAGCAACACTGACTGGTGAGTTCCCCAATCTGTGTGTGGCCCTTCCACATCTCTCTGCCTTTGTATGTGTCAGTTCTTTCTCCTAGAAGTCCCTCCACTCTGGATCTTTCCTCGATTTCAGAGAAATTCAGGCTATGCAGAGAACAGCTAAAAGCCAAGAGTTTGGCATCAAGTAGGACCTGATCCTGACTACTGGATATACTGAACGCTGGCTTCCATCCCACCCTGTCTTCCCGACCGAGACAAGCTATTCACTTTCTCTGTCAGTTTCCAAAAAAGATGAGAGAATGCGCCCTACCTTTTCTGGTCGTTATGGGGATTCTGTTGGCTAATGTAGGTACATTATGGAGCACAATGCCCGGCACATGGAAAGTACTCAGTAAATGGCTTATTTTCATTTTCACTTTAGCTCAAATGTTGCTTCCTCTGTGGAACTTTGTTTGATTCTCACATGCAGACTTAGGTACTGTTGCCATCATCCTATAAATGATTCAATTGCACCTTGAGTGTGCATCAGTTACTGTAATCGTTGTATTGAATATTATATTTAATAGTCACTTGTGTCCCCCTGCCCAGCACCCTTACACTGGGTACATGGATCAGCTTTGGCCATCTCCAAATGCCCAGTGCTCAGCCAAATGCCCGACATCAAGTAGTTATTTGGTACGCACTGTCTGAATGAAAGAAAGGTGGAGTGAATGAATAGTCTTATGCCTGGTCATTCTGCAAGGCCTGGGCCAAATACCAGCACTCCGGCGAAGTCTTTTCTGACCCTATCAATAGAACAAAAGTCCCCTTCTGGAACATGCCTGTTCACACCTGTCAAGCCATTAGTAGGGGACCTGGAACATGGTAACAACTCAGTACTTCTTCTTCATCATTTTCTTCCTCTTCTGTGTTATTATTATTTCCCAGGCAGCTGACGTTTGGGATTTCATTACTGTCAGGACAGGATAGCCGCGGGGCGGGGTTCGGTGCCCCAACCACACACACAGACGCAGTTTATGTCCGGAGCCCCTGGAAGACTGTCCCAGGTGGCCACACAAAACCGATAGCCGGGAAAAGCTGTAAAAACATAAGAAAACCGAAGATCTTGACCCGAATGGCTATTCACGAGCAAAGGGGCACGTGTCAGCGTGTGAGGACATTATCATAGGCTCTGCCTCTGCTTAGGAAGCTATCGATTGATTGAGAACTTTGGACCAAAGAAAGCCTCTGAAACCATTCCAGATTCATAGAGCAGGAGGTAAAAATAACTACTGGATTGGTGCATGTATACTTGGAACTACTCGTAGAGTGTTGGAATGTGAGAGAAAACAAGATAACACAATTCAGTGTGCACCGATTCCGGGCCAGGTATTCTTCTAAACATTTCACATATATTAACTCATTTAACACACACAACCACCCTATAAGGTAGGTATTATTATTCCCACTTGAAATATGAGACTCAGGTACAAGTTACCCTTGTAACTTGCTGAAGGTCAAATCGCCATTAAGTGGTGAACCTGGATTTGTACCTGGACAAATGACCCTAGAGCTGATGTTGTCAGTGTCTGTAGGAGGGATCTGTGTGTGTTAGGAATAACTGAGAGGCATGTGTAGGACTTTTGGTGTGACTTTTAAAAACATACTGGACACCTACTGTTTGTCAGGCCCTGTGTCAGGTTGGTTAATAAGGTGATACCAAAATAAATAGGATAACCCAGTCCTGCTTTCAAGTAGCTTAAAAACTGGCAAGAGAGCAGGCAGACCTGAAGGTAGATATTGAGGAACTTAATTCAGTTTAATAAACTCCTTTTACCATTAATTCTGTGTTAGTGCTGTGCCTGGCCCTGGAAAATAACATCGAGTAGGGCATGATTCACACTTTTAAGATGCTCCGAGAGTGTCAGAACCTGGTGAGTTTTATAATAAACAGGCCAAATATCACATGCTCTTTGCTGACTTGGTCACA
>PVJD01009269.1:0-64493 GCA_004026545.1 Mormoops blainvillei | reverse complement strand
CAATAATATACAATTATAGCAAAGTTGTCCAATAAGAGGTTAATATACATAAGTCAATTTTTCCATATGCCAGTAGTTAAGTTGATATTGAAATTAAAAACTAATATATTTTAGATTAGCACCCCAAAATAAACTATGTACAAGTTCTATATGAGAAAAACTATGACACTATGATTAATGAAATCAAAGATACTTCAATAAATGGAAAAGTATGTTATGTTCATTGGATGGGATACTCTAATTGTAAAGATGTTTCTTCTTCCTAACTTATAGATTCAAAATAATTCCAATCAAAACTCCAGCAAATTACTTTATAAATATTGAAAAATTTATTCTAAAATTTATATAAGGTGGTAAAAAACCAAGTATAGCCAACATGGTATTGCAGGAGCAAAGGCAATACAATGGAGCAAAGACAGACTTTTCAACAAATGGTGCTGGAACAACTGGACATCAACATTAAAAAAAAAACTCTAGACACAGACCTTACACTCTTTACAAAATTAATTCACTGTGGATCACAACCTATGTGTAAAATACAAAGCTATAAAATTTAGAGAATATAATGTAGGAGAAAAATTAGATGACCTTGGGTATAGCAATGGCTTTTTAGATATATCAATCAATTCATGAAAAAAACTGATAAGCTCAACTTCATTAAAATTAAAGAATTCTGCTCTGCAAAAGAAAATGTCAAGAGAATGAGAAGATGAATCACAGACTGGGCAGAAATGTTGGCAAAAGATTTATCTGATAAAGGACTATTATGCAAAATATATGCAGAAGTCTTAAAACTCAACAGTAAGAAAACAAACAACTTGATTTTAAAAATGGGCTAAACGGCAGATCCATTTTTAATTTTTTGACATATCTCCATACTGTTTTCCACAGAGGCTGCACCAGTCTGCCTTCGCACCAGCAGTGCATGATGGTTCCTCTTTCTCTACATCCTCTCCGGCACTTGTTGTTTGTTGATTTATTGATGATGGCCATTCTGACAGGTGTGAGATGGTATCTCATTGTGGTTTTAATTTGCATTTCTCTGATGATTAGTGACATTGAGAATCTTTTCATATGTCTATTGGCCATCTGTATGTCCTTTTGAAGAAGTGTGTATTCAGGTCCTTCGTCCATTTTTTAAATTGGATTGTGTGTTGTTTTGGTGTTGAGCTTTATAAGTCCCTTATACATTTTGGATATTAACCCCTTATCAGATGTATTGGTGAATATGTTCTCCCATTCTGTGGGTTGTCTTTTTATTTTACTGATGGTTTCCTTTGCTGTGCAAAATTTTACTTTGATGTACTAAATCTCACTTCTGAAAATATATCTGAAGAAACTGGAAACACTAATTTGAAAGAACATAAGCACCCCTATGTTCAGCATTACTTACAATTGCCAAGATATGAAAGCAGCCCAAGTGTCCTTCAGCAGATGAGTGGGTAAAATAACTATGGCACATTTACACAATGGAATACTACTCGACCATAAAAAAAGGAGAAATTTTTACATGTTGCGACAGCATGGATATGGACCTGAAGAACACTATGCTAAGCAACATAAGCCAGTCAGAGAAAGACAGATGCCATATGATTTCAGTCATTTGTGGAATCTAATGAACAACCTGAACTAACAAGCAAAATAGAGAAGACATAAAAGAGAACAGCATGACAGCTCTTGGGGTGGTAGGGGTTAGGGGTGGAGGGATCAAGCAAAAAGGAAAAGGGACTCATGGACATGGACAATAAGGTGGTGATTGTGGGAGGGTGGAGGGTACAAAGGGAATGAATGGAAATGGAAAAAATACAATAAAAATAAAAAATAAAATATAATAAAAATTAAAAATGGGCCAAGACCTTCAGACACCTCACCAAAGAAGATATGCAGATGGCAAATAAGCATATGAAATGATGCTCCACATCATATGTCATCAGGGAAATGCACATTAGAACAACAATGGAATTCCACTCTATACCTATTAGAGTGGTCAAAATATGGGACACTGAGAACATCAAGTGCTGATGAGAACGCAAAATGGTACATTTACTTTGGAAGGCAGTTTGGCATTTCCTTAGAAAACTAATCATAGCCTTACCATATATCCTGCAATCGCCCTCCTTGGTATTTATCCAAAAGAATTGAAAACTTATGTCCACACAAAAACCTGCATGTGGTTGTTTATAGCAGCTTTATTCATAACTGCCCAAACTTGGAAGCAAGCACAATGTCCTTCAATAGGTGAAGGGATAAGTAAACTGTGGTACATCCAGACAATGGGTCATAAATTAGTGCATTGCTGAGGTGAGGGATGTGGATAATGGGGGGAGCTGTGCATGTTGCAGGTTGGACATCAATCTGTACTTTCCTTCTAAATTTCCTGTGGAATTTAAACTGTTCTAAAAAAAAAGTCTTAATAAAAAAGAAAAGAAGAGGAGATGTTGCGAAAGAAAGAATGGAAAACTATTCGATGTTAGCAATAAGCATAAGATAAAATTGCCAGAATCGTGTGTTAAATACTGTGCTAGCAGCAAGCATGAGGGGAGCTTGATGGGTAGATTACTATCAGATAAAGCAGACTTCAAGACTGACTTTTATGGGGAAAAGGGTATTTCATGATGATAAGTATGCTAATTTTAGGAAGATACAACAATCATAAATATGCATATGGCTAATAATGAAGTTTTAAAATACATGATGTGAATATTAACTGAACTAAAAGCAACAATAAAAAAATCCATACATTTAGTTAAGAATTTTAACACCCATCTCTCAAGTGTACTTTGTACATTCACCAAAACAGACCACAAACTAGGCTATTAAACAAGTTTAAATATAACAAAAGTTTTGAATGTTTCAGTAGGGCCGAAAGACTGAAATTTTACAGACAATATCCTGTAATCACAATGCAATTAAATTACAGATTGGTAACAATAAGATATCTATATAACCACAAGGGCCAAAAAATAAATCACAGGAAATATTACAAATTAGTTACTTAATGATAATGAAAAGATAAAAAAAACATAATGAATGGGATTAAGCTAACAGAAAACTTCCTATCATTAAATGGATATATTTGAAAACATAGGTCTAATATTGATGATTCATAAGTACAGCTAGAAGAAAAACAAAGTAAATATAATGTAATTAGAAACAAGGAAGTAATAAAGATTGAGCAATAAAGATTTTGTGTTCTGTGAAATAGAACACAAAAATATAATAGAGAAAATTATAAATTTGAAAGTTGTTTCTTGGAAAGTATTAACAGAATTATTATATCCCTAGGTAGACTGATAAAGAGATAGAGAGACCAATACTATATCAGCAATGAAATATGACATATCAGAATAGATGTAGAAATGTTAAATTGTACTAAGGAAATGTTATGGACAATTTTATGCCACTACATTTAAAAATTCAGACAAAATGGGTAAATTACTTGACATTTAAAAATGACAGAAAGTGGCCCAAAATAAAACAAAATCCGAAGACTCATATACCTGTTAAATAATTCAGTTGTCGAAAATCCTCCCACAAAGAAAATTCCAGGTATAGCTTGCTTCAGTGATTAATGTTAACAAACATTTAAGAATGTAATACTATCAATATTACACAAATATTATGAGAAAGTAGAGGGGGGAACCATGTACCAAATTCTTTTATTAGACAAACAAAATACTGATATCAAAGCCTGACAAAGATAGTCCAAAATAACATGTTATATGGAAATATTTCTCATGAACATAACACCAAACCTTTAAAAAATGTATTTGCAAATTGAATCTAGTGTTATATAAAGGGATAATATATTATGAACAAGTGAGGTTTATTCCAGAAAAGCAAAATTGGTTTAACATTCAAATCCAGTCAGTGTAATTGACATATTAACAGAATACAGAAACCTCACAACGCCATCTCATTAGATGCAGAATCCACCACTTACTCCACAGTTCATAAATATTAATTAAATAAGATTTTTAACAAATAATAAATCATGTATATTAATAATTAACAATATTTTAATCAACTCCATAATATTTTAAAACTTTTAGTAACCTGGGAATAGAAGAAATCTTCCCACTCCGACAAAGCCCATAGCTACCACCACACTTAAGCACAAAACATCAAGTACATTATCTCTCTTCTGTCCCCTCTCACTAATTTTATCTTCATTGAACTAGCTGTTTTGAGTCAACAAGATAAGAAAATAAAAGATATATTTATTGGAAAGAAAGAACTTTTGTTTATTTCCAGATGATATGATAACCTGCATAGAAAGTCCCAAAGAATGTACAAAAGCTACTAGAACTAAGTATAGTAAATCTGTGAAAGGTAGAAGATAAAATGTCAATATATAAAATCAACTATATGTTTCTATATACTAGTCACAAACTATTTGAAATTTAATTTTAAAAGTATTTAAAATAACAAAAAAACACAACAAAGTTAAAAAATAAATTTAACAAGCATGGTGCAAGACTCCTACACTAAAAGCCACAAAATAGAGCTGAATAAAATTAAACAGTCTTAACATAAGTGGAGAAATACACACATTCATACATGGGAAGACAATCATTCAAAGACGTCAGTTCTTACCAAATTCATGTATAGATTCAATGACATCCTGTTTAATATTGTTTAACCAAGCATTTTCCAGAGTTATTAAACATAAAAATCTACTTTACTTGAAGCAAATATTGACATCTCCAAGAAAAGTAGTTTGAAAATTACATTAATATGAAAATCACTGATGTAGTTTCATAAGAAGAGTTTGAAAGTAGAGGGAAAATACAGTTAAAAAGTCCCAAGATGGCTTTGCCAGCTTCAAAAATTCACTTAAATTTAGGCCTAGGTTATGATGTTTTTTTTCCTCAAGTCCTGTCTAACTTGAGGGGAAATTTAGTATCTTTGCTCTAAACACTATATTTTCTATGAAACTCTAAATCCCAAAAGGGCAGATGTATACCTGTTTTATCTACCTTTATCTTAGCCTTATCAAGTATCAGGTACAATAACTGCATGGTGGATGCTTAACTCATTTCTTCATTCTTTCATCCATTTATTTCTCAAATATTTAACAAGTGCTTACCATGCATGTGTCAGTTCCTATTTTAGGTCCTGAGGACATAGCAGGAAGCAAAACAAATCCGCAGCTTTCACAGACCTTAACATCAACATTTGCAAAATGAAAGAATGAGTGAAAGAGAAAAATACCTCCTAGTAAAGATGCTAATACATATTTATCATTTTATGTTTTCCATGCATATCATTTTATTGGGGTTTCCTAACAATGATGCGGTGTAGGCAGAGTGAAGTCACAGTTCTGTATGTTTTGCAGACAAGAAAACTGAAGATCAAAGAGACAGTGTGTTGCTAAGAGAACCACAATGATAAAGCAAGGACATGCCTCTTGGTCTCCAGAGAGGAAATCTCACTTCTGTTATTCTTCCTTTAAAATGGGCCAGAGAAAAGATGAAAATAGACAAGCCCCACAACTTAGGATTTATTAAAGCTGCCACCCCCTTTTCCCAAACACAGAATAAATGGGTGCTCTAAGCACTCACTTTAGTGTTCCACGGCAGCCGCTGTGGCTGGTCCAGGGAGGCTGTCTCGTTAAAAGGAGAAAGAAGCATGGCTGCTTTGACAGAAGTTTCCTCTTGCGGCCTCCAGAGGATCAGGCATTCATCACGCACTGTTATTTATTTATCATATCTTAGACACTGGCCTCAATAGCACAAGTATGAAAAAGCAGATCCCCTTTCCCCAGGGAAGGCCACGGCTGCTGAGTCAATAATTAAAAACCGCCTCAGCAGCTGACACTTGGGCCTCCCTGAAAAGCTGCAAAAGGATAGTGGAAACAAACAAAAGTTTCTTCTTATGAAATCAAAGCCTATTGGATTAATTAAATGTTGTCAATATAGGAGGAGTTATGTGCAAATGCGAGTAAGAGACTTGAGGGGGCACGGAGGACAGTTAGCTTAACGCGAGTTAGAAATGAAGAGATTTCATTAAACAGCAAGCCTGACGTGAGTGTTTTATAACCACAGGCGTTCTGGGAGAGGAGCCCGGCAAAGTACTGGGCGCTGGAAAAAGACTTACAGCATGAAACTGCACAGCTTGAGGTAGAGATACAATTCTGAGAGAAGTTTCTGATGACCCATTCCTCCCTACTCCCCCACGCCCCAAATGACAGAGGTAAAGGGAACAGGAGGATTCATTATTTAATTTGAAAAACAACAATAAACAACGTTGAAACCAAAAGGATACACTTTCATTTCCACATGAAGCAAGAAGAGAAGAAAAGGGAGGTTATGTTGTTATAAAGGTGTGTTAAGATAAACCAAAAATAGCTCAAGACTTAATTGCTAGTGTTGTTAAACAAAAGTATCATTTTCTTCCAGATAATTATTTGATGCCTATCCGTGAGGTCTTGTATTGATACAGCCCCAATTACTGTGTTGGGCGTGAGGCGACAGTGAATGGCAGGGTTTCAGGAAGCTCTTCTCAGCCCTAGAGTCTATCTTCACTCATTCAGTTCCCAAGGAGGCAAAGCTTCCCTCCTGGCTATGCTCGCGGTGTGGCGTCATCCCCGTTGGCGTCACTCAAGGAGACCTCCAGATGCTGGTGAGTGGTGCTGAGTTAATTTAAAAATATCTTTGTATGGCTGTTTGTCCTTCTTCTCCAGTTATGAAGAGAAATTCCCAGGAAAATATAGGTAACCTTCTTTAAAATCATGTTTCCTCTGGTTGTATCTCTTTCTAAGGCATAAGTGTCTTGTCTGAATTCTTTTTTTAGTATTGTTTGCATTATTTTAGATAAAGAGAAGAAAAATGCCCAAGTTCCTAAAAGGTTTTGATAAAGTAGCAAATGAAAAAAGAATTATTTGAGGCTACTACTTTCTTCATAGCCCTGGCCTTAAACATCTTCCATCTATAGTTTGTAGGGGTGAGGGCCTATGGGAGAGGGCTTAACACCCCACTGAGTATAAAGATGTCGTTTAGCTCCTCAGGTCAGGCAGGAGGAACTCCTTGGAGAAATAACTGCCTTGATGGCCCCAGGATTATACTGCAAGAGGGTAGAAGTGAAAACCAGGGGCACTGAAGACCCAGCTAGAGCGGAGGCATGGCCAGCAAACCCGAATGTCCTGACTTTAGGGTCCTTGAAAATGTCACTCCATTTCCAAATGCTTCTCCAATCTTTTCTATTGCCTTAAATTCCATCATCAGAATGTCTGCTCTTTGTCTTAGGGGTTTTACCATTTTGATACAGTTTCTGTGGAATGTGAAATTTCCTAGGGGTCATAGAGTAAGGCTTTATACAAGAACAGGAATTAGTTGATCAGACCCATTCATAATATCAATAGCTTATTTGGCTGAGGGGTAAAAGTGTAGAGAGAGCATAACATCAGACATTTCAGACACAGATAAAAGCAAAATAGAACTGAGAGTAAATATTGAAATGATTTTTAAATCCATATTATTATATACAGCTAGGTCAGAGTGAAATGCTTATCGACGCTGTGATTTTTATCTAGTTCATACTTTGTGTTTGAAACCATGGTGAGGAAGAGACAGGCCAAAAGTCTGGAGATGAGCAAATGATGCCACTTACTTTTCCAGAAAAAGAAGATACATTTCAGCAAATAATAGACTGCAGAACGCCGAAATGAATAAGCTGATTCATTTTTTACAGCTTTAGTGAGATATAATTCACAAACCACATAATTCACCCATTTAAAGTGTACAATTCAATGACTCCTGGCATATTTATAAAGGTGTGCATCCATCAGCACAATGCCTTTTATAAGGTCTTCATTGTCCCCTCTTCCCCCCAAAAGTCCCACACCACATCACTGAGCTTCACACCTCCTCACCCCAGGTCCACAGCCCCAGGCAGCTGCTAATCCATTCTCTGTCTCTGTGGATACGCCTATCCTGGCCGTTTCATACAGCTGGATTTAAACTGACTCTTACTGCTCGTCCTTTCATTTTTTAAAGAACAAATCCTGCCTAATATACTGACTTCTTTGTTGATTAAATTACTGTAATCTCCCTTAAAATATTTTGCAAAAAATATATGTAAATATCGATATATCACTTTTCTAGGGGAAATAAAAAAACATTCTCAATACTCTAGTCAACCAAAAAAATTAGTGAGCATAAGGAACTCAAAAAATGGACAAGCTACAGTATAAAATAAATCAACAACGAGTTACACATACTTAATGGGCATTAAACTGTTTATAATATAAAGGGCCCATCACAAATAACGCCCCTTTTTATTACAAAATCATATGCATGTAATTCTGTAACATAACCATATCACACTCAAGCACACCATATGTCATTTTAGGTGAAATGTTCAAATTAAAACTATAAATTATTACACCCATATTATTACCCTACCAACCACACTCAAGCAGGCATTGCTTCTTCCAGACCCTGTATATCAAATGCCTAAAACAATATTTAAAAGAAATATATGAAAAATACATTATTATTAATAAAATCTGAGTCCAAAGGTCTATTTCATGATAGCAAAACTGATAAATAGTGGGCAACAGAGAAGGAAACAAGAAAAATATATACTCTCTCATCTTAACAAAAGAAGGAGTCGACATCATAATTGGAAGCAAAAATAGGTCCAACATGTTTTATAAACTCTTAAAGCCCTCTAGAATTAAAAAGTAAATATACAGTCTAGTTTATAGAGAGAAGAAAAGATTTAAAAAAAGTTATCTTTAAAAGCGATAGAAAAATAGAGACATTGAGGAAGTACACCAAAGCATCCCCATCTCCTCCTCCCAGGCTCGCTTCACTTTGTTTAGATCTCATTTTAAACTTCTCTCCCCTCCACAGGCTGCCTAAACTTGGCTTAGACTTGATCTCAAGATTGAGATAAATCTCCTTAAACTTCCACACTCTCAGCTTCTACATTATTAACATTAATCTCACATACAATTACTTGTTTAACTGCCCTCTCTCCACACTTGTAGATGTATTATATGTGATAGGCATCTTATAAATACACGTTAAATAACAGAATTACTGGACGTATGCTTGATTGTAAGTACAGAACGAGTGAGAAAGATTTCAGAAGTACAAAAATATCAATGTGGAATATGCAAGAGTCTATTAAAGTCATGTGTTGTTGCGAACATTTGTTGGCATGGACAATGCTCATGGGACCTCACCAGGATTGCCTTTACCACCCAGATTTCTATCAACATTCCGTTTAGCTACGTAGGTGTTCTCTAAGAAATGTGAGGCTTTCTGTACAGCTCTCCTCTTTTCCTTCGAAGCTCTTGCTTGAATTGTCCTTGAAGGTCTGTTCACAGCAGTGTAGGCTCTTTCTAACTTGCACTTCAAAACTCCTCCAGCATCCGCCCACCTGTTACTCAGCTCCAAAGCTGCTTTCACATTTTTAGGTATTTGTTACAGCAACACACTGCTCCTAGTACCAATTCCTGTTTGAGTACATTTGGGGTGCTAGAACGAAGAGATGGGGTGGCTTAAAAATGAATTTATTTATTTCTCACAATTATGGAGGCTAGGAAGTTTAAGATCAAGGTGCCAGCAGCTTAGGTGTCTGGTATGAATCTGTTTCCTGGTTCATAGATGACCATCTTCTTGCTCTGTCCTCACATGGCTGAAGGGCAACAGAACTCTCTGGAATCACTTTCATAAAGGAACTAATTCCACTCATAAAGGCTTCACTTTCATGACCCAATTACCTCTCAAAGCCCCACCTCCTTATACCACCACAGGGAGATTTCAACATAGAAACTGGCCAGAACACAGACTCAGTCTATTTCACTACTCCTTTCCTCTTAGAGTGGCTCAAAAATGCTGACAATATCGGGTGCTGATGAAGAAGTAGAGCAACTGGAACTGATCTGTTGTTCTTAGGTAAGTAAACTGGAAAAGGGAAAACAGAAAACCCTATGACAGTTTCTTATAAAGTTAATCAAATACTTAGTATACTGCTCATCAACCCCACTCATAATCCCAAGAAAAATAAGAATTTATGTCCACATAAAACCTCTACATGCAGTTAACAGAAGCTTTACTCATAATTGCCCCAAACTAGAAATAACTGAAATACCTATCAACTTGTGAATGGATACATGATCTGTGGCACATTCATACGATAGAATATTACAGTAGATTAATACTCAGCAACTTCATGTGAATTATTTTAAGTGAAGGAAGTCAGACTTAAAAGTTTATATACTCAGTTATATTGCAATCTGAAAAGGGCAAAATAAAAAGGACAGAAAAAAGATCAGTGATTTTCTGAGACTAAGAATGTTTGAGGAAACTGACTAAAAAGTGGGCTGGAAGAGAAATTTGGGATGGTGAAAATATTCTATATATTAAATATGGTGGTCATTACTAGGCATTGTTAATTCATAGAACTATACACCTAAAAAAAAGAAAGAACTGTGCTAATAAACTGTACATCAATGAGCCTGACATAAAAAAGAAAAAAGGAAGTGGAGGCAATTTCACAGGTAGAATGTGTCTATTGCAACTATATTAGAACTCTATTCCCGAGCTCGCTGAGATACATTAATATAAATCCATGAATTGAATGTGTAAACATCCAATGGTACATTAGTATACATTTAAGAAGCTCAGTGAACTCCATGCAGATGAAATCAAAGAGTGTCACCAAGACACATTAATATCAAACTTTCAAAGCTAAACATTCAAGTGAAAAAAGGAGAGTATCTATTATTTAAAGGTTCAGCACAGCAAGAAAATATAAAAATTTTATGCATGTAATAACAGACCATCGAAATATATGAAGCTGACATGCAAGGTCTGTCTAGAAGGTATCCAGTCATGTAATATAAAGAATAGAGACATTTACTGAAGAAGATACAAGATACAAGAAACACTGTACATAAGACAATGATGCCTCAGTCCCCTTCAAAGTAGGCACCTTGGCACCTCACACAGTTCTCTCAATTGCCATCAGTTCCCCCATAATATTTTCCTGAATCTCCTTGATGGTCTGAAGTCTCTTCCTTTTCAAAGGTGATTTTAGTTTTGGGAAAAGCCAAAAGTCACAAGGTGCCAGAATTGGGCTGAGGGGGTCTGAGTCATGCAGGTAATTTGATGATTTGCCAAAAAACTGCATGAGACACGATGCATGGATGGGCATGTTGTCATGATGAAGCTGCCAATCACCAGATACCCATAGCTGTGGCCTTCTGAATCATCCAAATAGTTTCCACAGAGGACTGTTCAAGCTTAATGCAAAATTTAATGCAGATTCATTGCTCTGCTTGCTCAGTCATTTTGACTGCTGTGGCCACACAGCCTCCACTGACTAGTATGGTGAAGTCATCATTGTTCACGCATGCACATTCCAGTCCACTCTCCGTGGCTGCCAGGTTACGCTGATGTCATGCAAACCATTCTCATTATATTAACAATGGCTGGACTTTTTCTGGACAGACCTTGTATACTACAACGCTGGATACACCTTGAAGACATTATGCTAAGTAGAATAAGCCCATCATGAAGGACAAATATTGTGTGATTCTGCTTAAAGATCTAGTCAGAGCAGCCAAAATCATGTAAACGGCAAGTAGAATGAGGGCTGCGAGGGGATACCAGGAGTGGTAGTGGGGGAGTTGTTGGATGCTTATAGAGTCAGCTTTGAAAGGTGAAAAGTTCTGGATATGGACAGCGATGGTGTTTTGCATGCAGTATCAATGTATTTAATACCACTGAACTGTACAATGAAAAATTATTAAGATGATAGATTTTGTTTTATTTACACATAATACCACATTTTTTTTTACAAAGGGAGAATGAGAAGAGAAAAATTGGCAATAACAAACATAGTCATCTTTTAAAAAAATATTACTGTGACACAGAGCAGAAACAGGAATTGACAACTGGGATGGGAATGGATTATTTATTTAATGTGGCAGAAATTCTAGCATGTCTGAATACTGATTGGAATGATCTAGTAGAGACAATGATATAGGTCATAGGACAAAGAGGATGACATAGAACCATTCCTGTAAAGACCCCTTGAGTAGGTTAGAGGGAGGGAGAGAGAGAGAGAGAGAGAGAGATTGATTGCAAAGTGAAAGGGCTGGCCTTAGGTACCAATAAAAATATTTACTCTCTAGTAAGCCAAATAATAATAGTAATATCTATAAAATATAATAACAACTGTCATTGATGTAGCACCTATTGGGTGTCAGGCATTATTCAAAGCATTTCATATAGATACATGTTACCCTTACAACCACCATAGGAGGCAGTTACAATCCCTATGTCCCTTTCACAATGAAAGAAACTGAGGCATTGTGAAGTTAAGTACTTTGCTCAGTCATGCAAGTTAGTCTGGCTCCAGAGTTGTTTACTGGCAAGATAATTGCATTTAAAATTTTGATCAGAAAACTGGGGCTCAGAGAGGTCCATGAGCTTGCCCCAGGTCACACAGCTATTAAATGTGGTTCTCAAAGACAAAGCTCTTTCCAGAATCTCATGTTGCCTTACCTCTGAGAACAACCCTAGCACAGGTCAAACCCCAGCTTATCACACCTCTCTAGACTGTGGTTTGGATGGTGTAACGCTGACACCAGGAAGCCTAAGCCTGAGTACATTCTGTTTCTGCCCCTTCCCAGTTGGGTGTGCTTAGACAGGTTCTCCACGTGTCTCTAATGCCTTAGATAAAAAAATGAAAATACAAATTCTTACCTCCTATGGTTTGTGAGAAGTAATGATTTCTAATAGTGTCTGCACACAATAAGCAATCTATGAGCTTGTTGCCATTTTTAACCTTTATGCTCTCCCTTTCCGCTGACCATGATTTCCTCATTCATCTAATGCATTGTCAACACAAGCTTACTGAATTCTTAATAGTTAGAGAGTCTTGTGCTAGGATACCTGATATACAAAAGTGAATTAAACAGTACTATATAAACATATAAATATATATGGATAGGCACATATTTAAACAGAGACACATCATTTTTAAGTTGGCAAGGACAGTTTGAATCACAAACTCCAAGCTCTCTGCTTCCTGTCATCTTAACGAACTTCCAATGCGCTGGACTGGGCAAGTGAATCAAAAGAGTCCCGGTCGGGGCTGTACCTCTCATGTTGCCTAGTACCAGCCCAGTTCATGGTAGGTATTTAATAAATCTTTGCTTAATAAAGAGGTTTGAAACTAGCATAAGTAATGGTCATGAGAGATGGAATGATTTGTCAGCTTCACTTCCCACATGGGCATTACAAAGTAACCAGCCCTAAATCTACACTGAACACTAAGTCTACCTGGGCATTGGAGATGCTGATGCCGATAAGGAAATGCAGACGGGGAGGGTGCCACTCATTACTTCCATAAACTGTGGGATACGGGCTATGAAAGGTGCACCGTGAGCCACTAAGAGCCGTTTGTTATTGACTGTTCACAGACAACTGCTCGTCATCCAGCTTCTGACAAGAGAAGATAGTTTTCCAAAGTGGAATCATTTTCCTAGGTAAATGTATCTTGTCATCTATTCCACTTTGACGGAACTGACATATTTAGTCTTGGATGCCTTCCATGTGAAGATTTATCATTTAATTATAACTATGAACACTGACTAAATCCCAGCTGCTTGGGGAAATTACCCACCCAAAGTGCAGGATTCTCAGTAAAAGACCAGGCACTTATTTCTGATCCACAGACTCAAGATTCTGATTCCCTAAAAGTGACAAATGTTTCAGGCTCCAAGAAAAAGAGAAGCCCTACCTACGAGGTATCTAATATATTCCAAATCAGAGAAACACAAGGAAGAGCCAGTCTGAAAGGCATTTTAGTGGTTTAGAGAGAGATGTGTTAATTCCTCGCTCCATGTGGTTAGCATATGCCCCTCTACCTCTATCAGCTGTGACCTACAGCATCCTGGACAGTGTGTCTCTCAGTGCCGCGTGGGGAGCCACGCTGCCTAATCATTCCGTCAGGCGGAAGGAAACAAGGAATGTTGCTGCTGGGCTTTTCATTTTTTGCTCTCATAACCTCAAAACAGCGTTAAAAGGATGGAGCTTTCGGGCAACCTATTTCATTAAGGAAATTAATTCAATTTTACAGAGAGATTTGAGGCTTACACATTTGTTGCTATGATGGATCCCTTAGGCCTGGATTCGAGCAGCGGAGGCAGTTTGTGTGAGGAAGCACTGAGTCCCGTTTCATAATGCAGAATTCTGAGTGGCGGTTCTCAGCCCTGACTATGCATTAGAATCGTTTGGGAACTTTAAAAAAAACTAGAGTTTTGCTCCTCGCTTTATGGATTCCGATTTAATTGGTTTGTGGTATAGTCTTGGGACTGGTATGCCCATCCAACCTTTTGGCATCTCTTGACCACACTGGAAGAAGAAGAGCTGTCTTGGGTCACATATTAAATACACAAATGCTAACGAAAACTGATGAGCAAAAAAAGTTTTAAAATAAATTTACAAGTTTGTGTTGGGCCACATTCATAGCCAACTTGGCCCACATGTGGCCCATAGGCCATGGGTTGGACACCCCTTTAAAGGCTCCTGAGATGATTCGCATGTACAGGCATGGTTGAGAATCATTGTCCAGAGTTAAAATTCTCCAAGTCAATGTTGAATCATCAGAAAGAAGAATCTTAAATGGTAGAATATCTGATAGGAACTGAGTCTTCTCCTTGGTTCCAGTTCCAAATGGATGTGATTGCTATAGTTCCAGCTTCTTCAGGTGACCCCAAATTTAGGGCTCCATAGCATCTTTCCTTTGTCCTTTTAGCCAGAATGAAGCGGTGGCCTGCAGGTCCTAATCTCTGGGCTCCATCTGCTCATGCTGAAGCCTTAGTTCTTCTGTTTCCTTAGATTACCTTTGTTTTAAATGTTTGGAGAGATTTATGTTTTGCTGGACGGACTCTTATTGCTATATCTCTCATCTTTAGAAAATTCCTATTAAACACTACATTTCCCTCAAGTTAGCCACATTTCTCTGGTCCCCTTAAAAATTTACCAATACTTGTTTGTATTTCCTCTCATACTTTGCCTTAATCTTTCCTGATCAAGCTTTCATCCTCACTAATCCAACCAATCTATTCTTTAAGAAGAGTCAACTGTGAAATATAATCAATAATCTCAGTCGTTATCTAGTGTCTTCTCAGCAGCATTAGACACCATTAATTATTCTCTTTTTGATAAGCATTTACCACTTGATTTATGGAGTTCCCCTCTTTCTATTGTAGCTCCCTCGTAGTCCCTTTCTCCTGACCTCCTGGAACTCTAAATAGTTATAAATAGTTATAGTGCCAGCGAGATCAGTCCTTCATTCCAGCAGAGATACCACCTGAGGCACAGGGGGCGGGAGAGACAGCCCGTGTTCTTATTCCTCTTGGATGCCAATATTTCCCCATTTTATCTTATTGGCCAAACCCAGCAGAAGCTTACTAACATGTGGGCATGGGAAATACAGCTTGCTGGGGCTGATTCTGCAGAGCCAGGGAGGTCCAAGGACTAGGTATGATTTGGGGAATAAAACTGTGCATTTGTTTACTCCCGGGAATAACTGGTAGAGAGGGATGCAGAAGAAAGAGAACAAAGAGGAAAGGTGATTCGGTAGCAACAAAAAGAATCTACATCACTCTCAAACCTACTCTCCTCTATCTTGGTAAAGGGCCCTACTGTATACTTCATCGCCCAGACATCAAATACACGCCACGTTCATCAGCGAGCCCTGTCGGTTCTCTCTGATAGGACTGATAACATAGCTTCAGTCCGAGCACGCGTCACTACCATGTCCTTGTTAGGCTTCACCCCATCACCTGTTGCCAGATTACTCCAATGGCTTTGTGTAAGCTCTCTGCTTCTGTTGTGTTGCCCCGCAATCACTTGCCTACATGGAAGCCAGGGTCTTCTTTTTAATATTTAAACAGATCTTGTTACTCACTCCTTTGCTCAAACGCTTAGCCTCAGGCCCCTGGTGCATGCTAATGCAGATTAGTATGTGTGGTCTAGGAAATACGTGGTGCTCCTATCATGAAGCAATGCAGAGACCCTGTAACAAACACAAACAAATTCATCATTGTGGCCTCCAGGCCATACGAGATGGATCCAAACTGCCTTGGTCTCGTCCCCTGTCATTCCACCCCTAGACCACGACAGTGCAGTCACACTGGTTTTTCTTTTCTTGGACTTGCCAAATTTATTGCAATTGCAGGGAGTTCACATTTGCTGTTTCTTTAATCCAAATGTTCTTCATCCGCAGCTGCACATGTCTTCTTCTCATATTTTATTCAGGCCTCTGCTTAAAGCTTTTCCTCATAGAGGCCTTCCATGCCCACCTGTGTAAAAGACAGCCCTGAGCCTGAAGTTAGTCTTTTTTTAATTTGGTTCACTTTCCTTGTTATAGCATTTATCTACCTGACAAAATATTGCCTATTTAGAGAATATCATCTTTTTTCCTCTCTAAAATGTTAGCAGATTTTTGTGTCTTGCTCTCTTCCATGACCCCAAGTAACATAAACAACATTGAGCCCGCAGTATGAGGAACTCAATATATTTTTGAATAAGTAAAAGAAAACATCAGTGAGTAAATGGTGGGGGTTTGCTTTTGCCAGAGTTGAAAGTGCCCTTTGTATCAATGCCTAAGACTCTGCCAGGGACGTTATTACCAAACACTACATGAATCTCAGAGTGTCAGAGTGTTGCTGAGTTCCATGCAGAAGTCAGAAAAGTGATTTTTCTGCTAGGACCCACCTCACTCATGGACCTCAAAACAATTTATTTTGATAGGTGTTCTCAGTGTTCTCCCAAACAACCCCTCCAGGGCCTAGCCCTGACCCCACACCCAAACTCTCAGCCTCACTGAGAGATTCTTCCATCCACTTCCTGACCTCATTCAAATCACACAGAGCAGAACTCAGGCCACGGGGCCACGCAGAAGACAGTCGCCATGCCATCTCTGGGTCACTCCTCTTGTTTCTGACTGCATTTCCTGAGCTTCCCAATCGGACGCTCATAGCCATGTCGCTGGCAACGGAGGTAGGCATTCTGGGCTTGGAGAAGAGGGTGCGCTATCTAAGCAGGCAGCCTCTGATGCCCGGCAGTGCCAGCCAAATTATTCCGCACCAGTCCAGCACTTCTTAAGAAATACAGGTTAAACGAATGCAAGTTACATTGAAGTATTTATGACAGAATGATATGATGCCTGAGGTCTGCTTTAAAATAACCCAGTGGAAGTAGGAAGCAGAGTGGGAGAGAAGAGAAGAAAGAAGATTGGCAAAAATTGCAACGCTGAATCTCAGTGATGGGTACTTGAGTATCCCCACATGTACTCTTTTCTACTATTTATGTTTGAGTCCTTCCACATCTAAAAGAAAGAAACAGGCAAAAGAAAGGAAGGAAAAGTTTAACATGAGCGGAACACCAAACACCTTGCAGCTTGGTTTGCAGTTGAGTTGCCTGGTATTATTTTCCCTCCAACATCCCCATCCCCCAGCAAGCACAGACTCTAGTTCAAAGGCTAAACCTTTTCTTCCCTTTGACAAGCGATTCTCCTTGGCAGACGAGCTCTTATTTCTCAGTAAAATGGCACCAAAGGGTATCTAATCCATCTTTCTTGTTGTCCTCTTCAAGAGCTTCTTTAGAAGACAGAGCTTCTAAATCCATCTAGACTCTTTCCAGACTCTTCCTGAGGAGGTGTTCTTGGTGCTGAAACAGGGACTCTGGGTGGCAGGGACAGATCTGGTCCACACAAGAATGGTTTGTTGAAGTCCTTGCATGGAGGGTGTCTTTTCTGTCACCATGTTCTGATACCGAATGCTCCAAGCAGGGGGCCATTGACAGCGACACTGGCATGCTGCGATGCTCATGGAAATTTCCACAGCGGAATGAACAGTTCAGTCTCATCATTGGTGGTCCTACATATTATTGGCTGGCACTTGCACAGAATTTGGAGACAAGGGGCTTCTTTCTTAGTTGCAATGCACAAGCCTTCCTGCTCCCTTCTCTTGCATGTTCTTTTCTAACTAGCATGCTGTCACCCATGTGGCCACCTGCCCAGGCACAGCCCTACTAAGCCTGACTTGGGGTTGGTTGTCCAGAATGGCTCTTTTCTACTTTCACCCAAAGTCTACCTAGTGTTCCTAATCAAGTTATGGGTAAAAAAATTCCAGGCAGCGAGGCTAGGTCATTTTTTGGCTGTCTTTTATCAGAACACTTGTGCTCTTGCTGGACTTTATTTTGGTCTTGCCAATTAATAAACCAATCCATTTCTGATATTTCTGACCCAAACCAAGGAACAGCATTGCAATCAATACTAGCAAAAAAGAACTTAAAAATTCTTTGGACTCCAGAGCGGGCAGTGCTGAAGCAGCCCTGTGGATCAGCACCCACCTTTGTGCCATGGGAGACTTTTCACTAGGTCTGCCTGCTCACAGACAGAAGGATGGAGCTTATTAACCACAGGAAGGCCTTCCGACAGAGGGCCCAAGGGCTCAAACGTTAGCAAAGTAATTGCTCCATTGTGAAACACGCCGAGCTGGCCTGAGTCAGAGATGTAAGGTTCTCGGCATTTGTCTGTCTGCAGCCTATCACCTAGATTTTCTTTCCTTCCTGCTCCTTTTTACCTATTTTTCCACCAGGTGCCCTAATTTTGTCCATACTTAAAAATTAATTTATTCTAAAATGTTACAGATTGTATTAGTTATTTCTCACAGGAGAATTTGAAAGAGCCCTTTTAAAGACTGGATGGTGGAATTTCAATACCGAGGGCACTCTGGAAAGGCTAGAATTTTCATTTTGGAAAACTTTACCAGACTCTTCACGTCTAGAAAAAGCAATAAAGGGAGAATCTCGGAGACCTGACTTCTAGTTTGTACTCTGGCAATAATTAGCTTAGTGACTGAGGAGAACTGACCTACCCAGCAGGATCTCTGTCTTCACTTGCATAGAACGAGAGGGTCGAGCATGGGCTGTACCATCCCCGGGCCTAGCGCCACACCTGCACACAGGTGCCGTGCCCTCTGAGTGTGTGCTAGGCGAATGGAGGGAAACTGTTTCCAGTTTTACAATTCCAGGGCTCTAACTTGCATCTTGAAAGCAGTGACCCTCTAATGAGTTTGTTTAGTCCAGGTGTCAGCCTCTTGACCCATGTGCCAGCAAATCCCATCTGCTTGGTTGGGGACTTATGGAAGATGGGGCCACATTCTCTAGTAGTTCACATTCTTATAAAATATAGAGAAATTTCAAGGAAACTTGCAATGGGAAGAGGTAATCTGTGCTTCAGATAGAAAGTTGGTTCAAGATTTGGGTAGGAGACAGGGAAGTCCATAATAAACAGTACAGGTGAATTATAGGCTATAAGCTGCCATATAAAATATAAAGTAATAAAGACAACAGCATATAAAGTAACAAGGAAGGGCCATATCTACAGAGTAGCATCCGTGGAATATATACTTTAAAGCTTCAGACCCTTCAATGAGAAGGCAGGTGGGCGTTTCTGCATTTCTTAGGATAGTTTGCATTTTCTGGAATATTGCAGAAAATACATCAACAATGCCAGCTTTCTATGGAATTTTAGGCACTGGAGAGCATACCTGCTTGCTACAATACATTCCTTTCCTGTATGCTATAGTCATACTTATTCACTCAGTTACTAAGTTCTCATTTGAAGACATGTTAAATGCCAACCACCCTGTGAGTTACAGGAGCTCTAAAGGAGAAAATACAGTCCCTTACTATTGACAATATCGTAGTACAGTTGGAAAGGTGGATAGGTAAACATAATTACATCAGTGTAACAACTATTGTAATAGAGGCTTTGAACCAGTGTGATTCACTACTTTGGAATAATACAGGACAGGGTAAAGAGTAGCTAAATCTTAAGCTGAAGGGTTAGGAGTGGCTTTATCGAGGAAGTGGTAGGAGCGGAGTGAGTGCAGTTCACTTCCAACGATGTACGGGCAGAGAGGAGCACAGACATCACCGCCCTCAATAAACTGCATGATTAATGTGGCACACAAGGTAACCGTCGGAGAGCAGCAGGGGGTGAGACTGAAGTCGCTGGCAGAATTCAGCAAAGGAACTGAAGAGTTGAGATTTTATATTTCAGTCATTAGGGCGCGGTGGAACTCTTTAAAAGAAAAAGATAAATTAGTCTTTGCTGCTCCTGTAAATCTTGAAACTGCAATGGTGATACACACAGGAAAATGGGTCCTACTGATAAACGTACTCTTGGGCCTGAAGAGGCATCCGGGGATACATGGCTTATGTTTAAATTAATCAACACATTTTAATTTCCACACGCTTTTCAGTCTATAGTTATATTCAAAGATGATTGCCAAATAAAGGAAGTTTACAAAGTCACTGGCTTCGCAATCATTCAAGGAGCCAAGATACAGGGGCAAAGAGAACAGAAAGGAAAATTGCGACATACAAATAGGGGTTACGTGGGAGGACACAGCCTCGCTTCTCCACTCTGACAAATTCTTCTGTGCCTGGCTGTTTCAGCCACTTACCCCCTTACCCATACGCCCTGAACCCACGAAGCGCTTTACAATTTTTGGCTCTTTTATTGCTTTGTCTTCCTAGAATATCAAGTAGTTGGAATCATACTGCATGTGGCCTTTCAGAGTAGCTTCTTTCACTTAGCAGTATGCGTTTAAGATTCATTCATGTCTCTGTGTGTGCTCATTTCTTATTATTTATAAATAATATTCAATTTTATAAGCACACAATAGGTTGATTATCCATTCACATTATGGAAACACAATTTTGGTTTCTTCCTGTTTTGAGTAATTATAGATAAAGTTTCTATAAATATCAAGTGCAGGTTTTAGTGTGCACATAAGCTTTTATATCGGTTAGGTTAAAGTCCAGGAGCGTGACTGCTGAATTGTATGATAAGACTATTTTAGCTTTCAGTCTTCCAAAGTGACTATACCGTTTTGCATGACCACCAGCAGTGAAAGAGAGTTGCTGTTACCCTGCACTCTTGACAGTGTTTAGTATTGTCCTCCTTTTGGGAATTTTAGCCATTTTTATAGGTGTTAGTGGTATCACATTTGTTGCTTTAATTTGCAATTCCCTAACAAAAAATGATGATGAACATCTTTTCATATGCTTATTTGCCATCTGTGTATCTTCTTTGGTGATGTACTCAGGACTTTTGTCGATTTTTAAATTAGTTTTTTTTTTTACTGTTTAATTTCTTAAGTTCCTTGTACATTTTGGATATAAGTCCCTTGTCAGATTTGTGTTTTGCAAATTTTTCTCCCATTCTGTGGTTCTTCTTTCTATTCTCTTACCAATGTTTTTTTTTTTTTCCACAGCAAAAGTTTTTAGTTTTAATAAAGTCCCACTTATTTTCACTTTAATCTTACTTTTGGTGTTGTGTCTAAAAACTCATTGCCAATTGTAAGGTCTCCTAAGTACTTTTCCAGAGACCTTAAAGCTTTGTATTTTACAATGAGGGCTATGATTTATTTGAGTTAATTTTTGTGAAAGGTGTAAGATACTTCTCTGTGCAATTTTTTTTCTTTGCATTGAGCATTCAGTTGCTCCAGCCCTATTTGTGGCCAAGACTACCCTTTCTCCCTTGGTTTGCCCATATTCCTTTGTCAAACATTAGCTGACTATGTTTGGATGGTTCCCTAATCTGTTCCATTGATCTATATGTCTATTTTTTTTTTTTTACTGATACTACATTGTTGATTACTATAGTTTTAGAGTTAATACTTGAAATCAAGTTACTGTGAGTTTTCCAACTATATTCTTCTTACTCAAAATTTTGTTGGCTGTGCTAGGTAATTTGCCTTTCCATATAAACTTAAAATCGGTTTATGTTAATATCTGCCAAATATGTTACAGGAATTTTGAATAAGGTTTCATTAAATTTCTGGATCAATTTGGGAAAAATTGATATTTTAATAAATTTAGCCTTTCCACCCATGAACACAAAAGATCTTTACATTTATGAAGATATTCTGACTTTTTTCTACCAGTTTTGTAGTTTTCCATGTATAGAGTCTCTACATATTTTGTTAAATTTATACTTAAGGATTTCATTTTTGGTGCTTTGTAAATCATATTTTTCTCTTATTTTAAATTATAATTGTTTATTGGTGGTATACAGTAAATCATTTGACTTTATTACATTAACATTGTATATTGAACCCTGTCATACTTGTTTATTAGTTTCAGGAGTATTCTTGCTGATCCTTTGAGATTTCTGACATAAATAACCCTGTCTTCTGAGAACAATGACAGTTTTATTTTTTCCTTGCCAACCTATGTGTCTTTATTTCTTTTTCTGGTCTAATTGAAGCGACTAAGCCTTCTAGCACACGTTGAATAGGAAGGAGAGGGGACATCATGGCTTCATTACTGATCTTCGAGAGGAAGGTATCCAGTACTTCAGGATTAAGTAGTTTTTGAGGATTTTTTAAAAAATCAAATTGAGGAAGTTCCCTTTTATTGGTAGTTTGCTGAGAGTTTTTATTATAGAAGGGTGTGAGGGCAAGTAGGGAAGAGACAGCGTTTTATAAATTTAAGATTTAACCCCAGCTGCTGAAGGATCTGAGGCCCTGAGTCGTGACCTCACAAGTATTTCACCGCTACAGCTTTGCTCCTCTCTTCGGTGAGACAGGAAGGCTAAAGGGCTGGAGTGGCAACACACAAGCTTCTGGAAAACTCTCTTTCCCTGGAGAGTGGGCCCTCCATCATGGAGAACACTCTTAGGTACATTTCATGACGGTTTCTCCCCCCACCACTGATTTCTCTGGCACTGCAAGAGAATCCGCCTTGGATCTCCACTTTGAGAAACTAGTAGGTTTTTGGAGGTAAAGCCCGCAAAGGTCTGGGGGCTCCCTTCAGACTGTAGTTCCCAGGATTTTCTTCCTTTAAATGTTCCTATGAGATTTTGACTCCAGGAACGTCTGCTCTAGGTGAGCCGACTCTCTTGGCTTGCCTGTCTCATCAGATTTCACACTGGAAATCTGTCCTTCCAAAATTCAGTTATCTGACGGGTCCAAGAAAATGCAATGATTTCTAGTTTGTTCAGTTTCTTTTTTAATTGTTGTGAAAATGGGCGTGACAACTTCCAAAGCTCTTTACGCGTTGGACCTGAAATCAGAGTTCCTGTTCATCTCTAATTTGGGAGGAACGTAAACTTTAGAAACTGGTCTGTCATGTGTTTAATTTGTCCTGTGAGTTTCTGTTAGTCATGGAAGCCAAGATGCATACACTCCTGGAGCAAATAAGGTAATTTTAGTGTCATCGGGCATAAACTGAATGAAAGCATGACAAATAATGTAACTGAATTGTTAACTTCCACTAAATAAAACCTTTTTTACGAACAAAAAGTTTTAATATAATATTTTTTTCTGGATGGAGCTCTTGAGAACATGGAATCATTTATCCCAGATATTAAGTATCTATTATATGCCAGGCTCTATAGGGGGTGCTGAGGGTATGGGGATGTGTAAGATGGAGGGAATCATTGTGCATGTTGGACTTAAAGACTAGGAAAAGGTCTACAATTACAGTATATTTAAAGTATGATTGCAAGATAATCTTGCAGGCAAGAGAAAAAGCCTAAGTTAACTCTGGAAATAAGAGAAAATAAGAACTGAAAAGAAAGAATTTCAGGATGGATGGAACATAGAATTTGTTCATGTCAGGCACAGCAGGAAATAAATAGCACATATAAAAGGTACAAACTGAAGATAATTTAAGGGAGGAACCATTTGCAATAATGTCAACCAGAGTAATAGAAACTATCAGGACTTAATAAAGTAGTTACTACCCCATCGGAAGTAGGGCAGGTGCTGGGGGAGAGAGATGATTATAGAAGAGAGTTGTTGGGTATATTTGACCCTCAGTTGAGGAATGTAGCTTCTACCAATTCTGGCTTGACCTGACAGGTGGAGAGGCAAGGGTCTAAACCGTTTGCCCTATGATGCTTCCTAGTTGCCTATCATTGGCTGAACCCAGACAGAGGCAACAGAGCTCAGGTAGTCCAGAGCATTTAGCCTTTCTGAGCAAAAAACAAAACCCAAAGCAAACAAACAAACAAACAAAATGGTAGAAAAGAGCGACTGAAACTGCTGGGGATGAATGTTGTCGCAAATTGAGATTATATATTAGAATCCATTCATTTTGTCCCCCTGCACCCATTCTCGTTTCTTTATCTAGAGAGCAACCTGTGTTCCTCATGGAGTGGGGACAGTCCCATCCTCTATCACAATGTCACAGAGTGGTACAATTTCAGTCAGATTTCCATGTGAAGCCAAAAATACTAGCCGTCACTAATATGCTCTGTACTATGTAAAAATGGGAAAGGGGGAGTATTGAAATAGCAATAGGAATTAATTAAAATAATATATAGATCCAACAGTCTCTAATTCTATAGCTGCTTATAAGGACAAAATTGAAAATCAAAGCTTCCTTTTTCTGTCACTAATTTCACGATGGAATTTTTCACAAGGGGAAGTGAACCAAACCGTAATTTTCAAAGCAGCTGGGTCCTTGGCAGTCCTAATTTTATTGGATTGTCTCAGTTTCTTATTGACTAACATAATTGGTTAAGAGGCATCCAGGAGAATATGTTGCATTTCAGTAAAGTTTGTGATTTATCTAATTTTCTCTTAGCAATCTAGATGAATCATCCTGCCAGTAAAGTGATTACCTTTCTATCTATTGGTTAAGCAGCACGGGGAGGCTCCAATGGCCAGGAGGTAGCCCTGGTTTTTCAACTGAATCTGTATCCCTCAGTAGAAGCACTTCTTTCTTGGGCACTGGGACCACCAAATCTACTCTACTCAAACTAATGGAGAAGGGATGTAGAAACCCCTTAAGTGTTAGATATGATAATGAGGGTGGTCTCTTCTATTGGCACCTCTTGTTCCCAGGACCAGCTCACTTTGCAAATGAGCAGACATAACTATATAAGCTGCACCTTGTAGAAAAACCCTCCAACTCTGGATCCTAATAGAAGTAAATAACTGCTTATTCCGTGATGAAAAGAGATCCAATGTAATTGACCCGCCACCACTTAGGTAGCTACTTTTTCTAAGTAATAATGCTCTTTGGGGGCTTAGTGTTGGCTTCTGCTATGGGCACTTTGGCCACTCAGTTGTGGCACTAAGTGGCCACAGTGTGAACAACCTTAGGAAAACAAAGTCTATGTCGTTGAGCTCAAGGTTTGCCCCCATCACTGACGCCATGACCACTTTTAAAATAGGTGCATTGAGCCAAAACTTGAGTGGTTAAGAGGCTGACTGACACTTAGCAAATGGGTCATTTTGTTTCTCTCCTCTTCAATGGGTGCCTTCGGGTGGGCACTTACAGATATCTTTCCATTCTCTTTCCATTCTAAGAAACCCACCTACATCCCTCTCCCCAAGTCGCCCCCCATCATCAGTCTTTTATTCTTGTGCTGAATCCATGGCCACTGCTCCTGTTAGCAACTGCCCATCAATCAATGTTCATCTGTACTTCAGATAACATTTTCTTCAAAGAAAATAGACAAACAGGTTTTCTGCTTGAAGTTTTTATATTGGAAGGATTTCCTCTCAGCATTGTTCTTCAGAGCCAGCCTTCAGTAGGGCTTTAATGTACCGACTGTTAACTTCTAGCTGATACTAGCACACTGCTCATACTGCCCATAAACCGGGCCCATGTATTTTCCTCCTCTGTTAATTGATCATATATGTCAGCTGAGGGAGAGGTGGCAACAGAGGGCACCAGGAAAATCTGATCCACCTGCTAATGCACTTGATTTGTAACTTTTGGACCCCTTTAGATTTGGTCTTACATATATTATTTCTATTTTCCATTTGAAACAGTTTTACCATCTGATTTTATGATTCAGTGTGTTAGATAATGTCCAGTCCCTGAAGAGCGGTTTGGGCTGCAGTTACTGGGTGTCTCACAGTCTGTGTTTAGTCTCTACCAGGGTCTAGGAATCGTCTAGCATTTGTTAAAAAAGGTATGTCTGTAAGAACAGGAATTGTCTAACTCCAAAACCCTAGGAGGCTTAGCCAGAGACTCCATGAGTCACTGCTGTGTTCCACAGGTAACTCGGTGTCCTGGGTCATGAGGCACACGTAGCAGGGTGCTGGGCACAGCAGCCGGCTCCTAATTCAGAGTCTCCTCTTCCACCAGATATTATGCAAAACAGGTAGACTTCTGAATTACGCAGGAAGTTGGACAGCACAACACATCCGAATGTGGCATTTGTTGTCTCCCAGCATCCAAAGAGATCTTCTCAATTTTGTGCCTTACTGTATTGAATGGGTAGTACAGAGACAGACTTGTCCCCCACTTTAGGGAAAAAAAAAGATTTTTTTATATGTTTCCATCAGTGGGCCATTAGAAAATTCACCAGTGTGGCGGGCCCCCTGCACTTTCTTTGAGTTTGTCTCTCATATTCTGATATGAATGTGTCTTACTTAAGCAAAGAAACCACCAGAGGGCAATTTAGGAAAATTATCCTCAATGCAGTAAACCAGTGTAGTCTCCTGTGGGCCACCAAGGATTCTGACACCCTCCAGACCACTGGCCGGAGGGTTCATTTATCTCTGAGCATAGATACTGAAGATGAATTGCCGTCTTTTCCTCCTGAAGGCAAACTGTTTTTGATTATTTTCATTGATGTGGACTGAAACAAAAGCACTTTTTCTGTTAATACCTGCATCATCAACTACCAGGAACTGGGTTGATTTGCGATAGCCAATCCCACCTTTGGAGCTATAACCACAACTGGTCTCACAATCGGATTATAACAATTTATAGTCACTCTCAAAGGTACATCCAGGTCTTGTAAGTGAGACAGAAATGCCTGCTCCTAAATCTTGGGAGCCTTTGGGGGTGTCACAAATCTCTGCTCTACTCCCAGGGAAGGGACGATCTTTAGGGTTACTATTACGGAGGGCAGAGATGCAGCACTTTCTAGATTCCTGGGTTTCTACATTTTGGCTTTATTCATCCAAAAGTACTGGATGGCAAGGACTGCGTGTAATATGATTCACAAGCCTGTTAAAGCCTACATGTTAAGCTTGAACACTTCCCATTGCTATTAGCTTACTTCCAAGTTGAAAGTTTTTTTAAAAAGTACAAAGGGAAAGATTTTTCTGAGGTCAAGTTCCAACAAAATGATACATAACCATTGGAGGGTCGTTGGACACATAGATCAGATTGCCTGGAGAAATTCCCTATGTTTCAGCTGGGAGGGAAAAGAATGAGGCATGAAACATGAACACAAGCCACTCACCAGCAACAGGGGTTTCCCAGAGTGCCTTGAAGCTTGTCTGGATTTTCAGCATAGTGAGAATTATTGCTCTTTTCCCAGATACTGACTCTTTCTGAAATTAGTCATAGAATAGATACTGTATTTCTCTTTGTACGGAATAAAATGTTCATCTCACAGACCATTGCAAGTGTGAGAATCTTGTCATAAAGCCTGAGCACACGTGCTTGTTTCGTGAAACATCAAAGAGACAGGCGTGCACCTGGACAGTGTTTTACAGGGGGGCAACTTTCTCCACCGGACGATCACATGCTGCTGCCCAGGACAAATCTGGGTGATGCTTCCAGAACTGTTTCATCAGAACTTGTCTATGTGTGATGTCCTCTGGAAGTCTACAGCAAATTGCAATCCAGACTACTAATTGTAAATCTTTATTTTTGAACTTTGTTTTTATGGACATAAAGGTTTTCTTTTAAATAAGATTGATTTAAGTGATCTAAATACATAAACATGCTTATGTCCCTTATAAATTTTCCACTCTAACTGATATAATCTGGGCTCTTGATAAGCCAGTAGGTTATTGTGTGATCTAGGAAAATGTAGATAGGAGAAGTTTTAACATTCTCTCAAACGTTAAAGATGATGAGTTGTCACTGCTTGCTCTTGGAACGCAACAGCGGATTCCCTCTGAAAACGACCTTGAATGCTCTTTGTCTGTTAATAGCGATGGAGTGTGCCCCAAACTCAAGACTGTCAGAGGCTGCAGAAACTACACCTTAAGCACCAAGGAGATGTCTACAGTGGGGTTCCCTTTTCTTGTTTTTAGGGATAAAACAGTCACTGCGATCATTATTTCGTGACGAAAAAATTAAAAATGCTTTAGTGGAGACACAAAGAGAATGCTACACTGATTAAGAAGAGAAAAAGCACATCCAGTTTTGGGGCTGGTAAAGGCTTAATGGAGAAGGTATAAGGTTGAGGAGTTACTCTAGGCATGGAAACAAGCAAAGGCGACACATAGCAATTTCAGGAACTCGCAGAGCGGTCTGGCTTGGCTGAAGATAAAACAAGTGTTAAGTAACAAAAGAGAAAGGGAGTTTGAAAGGCGGATGGGTATGAGATCTTCGCAGGAACTGAAATGTCAGTCTAATGACTTCTTCCTGCAATGGGAAGGAATAGAAGTTTTGGGTTTTTTTTTCTTTTTGTTTGCTTTCCTTCAGAAAAAAATGTTGCAATATATTACAGCAGAAGAAATGTCAGAGCTTAAACTCTGCTTAGTTGTATGATCTTGGAGAAGTACTTCTCTGTGTGAGCTTCACTGTCAGTAAATGTGGAAGATAACACATCCAAGCGTGACAGCACATTCACAAGGTTAAGAGGACAAAATACCTGCTATAGCATCTAGTCTTTCATGCACATGTGCCTTGAGCCATGCACTGAGCTAGGTTGTGGATCATTCTGACAATGAATACTGGTAACTAGGATAAGGAGGTGTCATGCACAGTTACAAGCTATGACACACTCGGTAGAATTTGAGGCCAGGAGTGCCACATCCTGAGACCATTGGGCATGAGGAGGCAAGTGATGGGGCTCTTCCACAAACCACGTTCTGTGGGACCATGAACTATTTCTTTTACTTCCCTTTCATCTCCTCATTCTTTTAGGGTGAAAATTACTTTATGACAGTTTGTTGCAATCACTAAAAATTATATATGAGTATACAATTTCATAACTTTAAGTACTATATAAAAACGTCCATTCCTTAAAACAATTTGGATTTTTAACAATCTTTTACACCAGATTCCCTACTCTCAGCACCACCTTCCCGCCCCCACCCAAGCCCCACGCATCTTCGGCCTTTTCAAAAGACACCTAAATCATAATTAATCATAATCATTTAATAATGGCTGGTTCTTTGAGACACAGGCACCAACAGTTGTTTAATGAGCAAAACAGCCCTATGAGGTATGTGTTATTTTTATCCTGATTTTACAGATGAGAAAACTGGGATCGAAGGGAATCAAGTAATTTGCCAAAGCCTTACTGAAAGGCAGAACTGCAATTCAAAGCTTAAGTGCCAGTCATGTCCTTTACCTGCTCTCTTTAGCCCACCCTGCAGGGCATCAGATTTCAGGTGTCCCACCTTTACCCAGTGTCCTCCCCGCATCTCCACTAGGGGTCTCCACTCCAGGCTTCACATTTCCATCAAAATGACATGACTGTCTCCTTAGTCCCCGTCTGTTGCAGCTGATTTGCCTTTGATAAGTTGAAATACTCTTTCTCTGAGCTATACTCTGCTTGAATAATATTCATATAGCTTCCAGTTTTGAAATTTTAAAAATTTGGAGTGAAAGTCTAGATTTTCGTAGCAGCCGAGTCCATCCTCTTCAGTTCCCTGCTCTTTCCCTCTCTCTGCACTCAGCCACAGACAGGGCCTGTTTGGTTTCTGCCTGGATGCTGGGATGGAGTTTGAGTTTGGGTAATTGCGGCCCTTTTTCTACCCCCTCAGCAGAGTGCAAATCAGAAGCTGGTTTGAATTGGTGAGGCTGAGAGACAGGCCTTTAAAGCCTGTGTGGGAAAAAGGAAGAAACATGCAGCAGAGAAATCTGAGGAAAGATGAGAAGTGCCTAGTAAGAATTTGATTAAATTTATATATATGTAAATAATTTTTTGCCTTTCCCAAGAAAGATCTGTCTGTCTATCTATCTATCTATCTATCTATCTATCTATCTATCTATCTATGTATCATCTGTCTATCTGGCTAATGTATTGTGAAGCTGGAAACTTTTCAAGTGAGAGAACACCCAAAGTTCAGGTTCAGTCTAATTTCAAGGTGGACAAGGTCAAGAGCCAAGGCTACACCACCAGTAGCCAGACACATCTGGGCTCCACCTCCAACATCTTAATACTAGCTAACACTCATCTAGGATTTACTATGAGCCAGGTACTATCTGAATATTAACTTACTCAATCTTTACAACAACGCTCTAAGCTAGATATTATTATTGGCTTCATTTTATAGATGGAGAAACGGAGGCATAAGGAGGTTAAAAGCTTGCTCGAAGTCACACAGTTAGGCTGTGGCAGAGCTAGAATCTGAACCCGGACCGACTTGTTTCAGAGACTACGCCACTGTGTTGCAGTCCCCTGATTTCTGAATTCCTGCTTCCCCCTATATTACTTTATTTTTTTCTCTGCCTGAAAAATATAATCCTAGACATCTATGGGGGGCCGGCTAAGCTTTATTTACCAACAAGTACCTTCTCTGTGAGCAAGACATAAACCCCTCAGAGCCATGTTTCTACCACAGGGTTCTGACCTCTGGGACATACTTAATTTCACCAGGGATCGGGGCCTGAGCTGAGAATGCAAGAATGCAATGCTGTGAGCGGCACGACTCCAGGAAAACTTTGTGAACTCGTGCTGTTAAGAACCCCAGGCTGCTCTGGCTCCCATCTTTTGGGCTCCTTGTTTTAATAATGTCCTTGGATTTTGTGGGGCACCTGAGAATCCTTCTAGTAAATTTCCTTTATGATTAAGCCAGTTTGAGACGGTGACTTGAAAGCAAGGGTCTTAACTAAGCCACTGTGACTCCCATTAGCACCCTTTTGCACACAGGCTAGCTATCAAACAATCCTTCAATAATAAATACTATTTTGCCAAATCATACACATACGATTATTCTTCCCTTAGGAAAGGGAAGGCATGCTCAAATACTCATACTCAAAAGTGGCTTTAGCTATACTTCACTTTTTCCTATCAATTTTTTCTTCTTATTTTATAGCTAGACATTTTCTTTAGGTATTTCAACAACTGTTTTTGTTTTTTTATGAAATATAAATAAACTGTTGAATCTAAACCTATAACTAATACTAAATCCAGAAGCCACTTATCCCTCAGCCATACTGAAATTACACTTACTGCCTTGACATATCACTGAAGCAAACCCCTCTACAAACATGGCGCTCTGGCTCTGCAGCGACAGTTCTGAGCAGAGGCACTTAGCAAGAGCGGCAATGACAGCGAAGCAAAGCCGCACGGGGAGGGACATGATTTTATTCTCATACTGTTTCTTGCTTTGATAGCAGAAAAACATGGTTATTTCACAGAGTGAAATTTTAAAATGCATGTTTTCATTCTACTTAGACATCAAACCAATCAGCTTATCAATTAACGCATATTTAAAAAAAAAACAATTAGGTGCCTAGCGCAGTGCTAGACTACTGTAGTATTTCCAGCTCTTTCGGTTCTACTTGCTTTCTAGTTTACCTTTGCCCACGCCTCACACTGCTGACCACTGTGGTGGTGCCTCTGCCTTACATTACACTACGAGTGTCCAATGGAGGGAAATTCACGATGAGAATGGATTGGTAATCGCTACTGCCCATACCGCTTACCTGTCTTGTCGTTCATTTTTTGCTTGTGCGCCACGTTTTGGTGCTGTAGCTAGAATTTATATAATATGATTTGTACCTACATTTTTAACTTCAAAATTTGCTGAGTTATTTTCATTATTTTTATCCCTGGGTTTCTGTATCTCCCTGTAGGTGACCTTTATGAAGCCAGGAAACATTTATTAAATACGAACTCTGTGTGTGGTACTTTTCTAGATCTTGGAAAAGAAAGATGAAATTTTTTGTTATCTAGAATTATCTTGTCACATAGTAGGTGTTCAGTAAACATTTGAGTTAGTAAATAAGTGGATACATTTACATGTAGAAGTACTTGATTATTCATGAGATCTATTTCCTTTGAACAAGATTCACTTTTTTTGTCCACTTCGGCGAACCTTAGCGGTGATGACAGTAACAATGACTTTGAGTTACAAAGCACAGTATTGTATGTGATGTTTTATTTGGATTATCACTATCCCAGTCAGCAATCTTTAGGTGGGTAGGTACAAAGACTGGTTTAGTTAACTTAAATAAAAGAGACTTGTATATGGCAAAAGAAAAAAAATCCTGTCAACTTCTCTCGTGACTCTCTGAGCCTTCTAACTAGCTTGGCCAAGAACAGACAAGCAAAGCTTAATGTCCCCTTACAAAGTGGGTCTCAACCAGGGGTATCTTTGCTCCCCAGGGAACATGTGGATATGTCTGGAGGAATTTTTGGTTCCTCCAAAATGGGCAGGGGCAGATTGTTGCTGTCATCTGATGGGTAGAAGCAAAGGATACTGTTAAACATCCTACAATGCAGAGATCAGCACCCCAGCCTCCAATATAAGTGTCAAGCTTGTGAGACTGCTGGGATGTTACCATGAAGGCAGTGCAGAGATGGTTTTATAGCCAGACAGGCCTGGTCTTAAATTCTGACTCTGCTGTTTACTAGTTCTATGCTATTACAAAGTATTTTGGCATTTGTGCCTCAATTTTCCTATCTATTAAACAGAACAGTAATAATGATTATTGCATAAGTTTTTTTTTGGAAGATTAAATGATGTGATCGGTACATGTAAATCACTTAACATTGTTTGAAGCACATAGCATGTGACAATAAATCATAGATGTAATATTCTTCACCTGAGATATAGAGTTCTTTTCAAAGAAACTTTTCTAGGAAATGAAGTAAAAAATAGAACAACAACAACAAAAAAAAACTGAATGCAAAAGCACAGAAGTACACACACATGATTAAGTCAAGATTCCTTTTCCTAAGGTCACTGAAGCCCAGTCACCAAGAGACCTGCTAGATCCAGCTTAACATTTCTCCTTGTGTTTCTCTGTTCATGTACAGCACAGGTATGGCAAATTCATGTGATTACAGGGGCCAGGTGCATAGTATACATGGCACAAGTGGTCCATAGTTGGCATTTTAAGTATATAGGAGTGTTTTCACTTCTACAAAGGAATATACTCTCTCCCATTTTTCTTGAATCATGCTGTTCTCTTTCTTATTTTATTTTATATTGTATTTTTTCCATTCCCATTTATCCCCCTTATATGCTCCTCACCCCTGCAATCACCACGCTGTTGTCCATGACCACAAGTCCTTTTTCCTTTTTGCTCAGTCCCTCCAACCCTTAAACTGCCATCCCCAGCTGTCAACCTGCTCTCTACCTATGAAGTCTGTGTTTGTTTTGCATGTTAGTTCAGTTTGTTCATTAGATTCCACATGTGAGTGAAATCATATGGTATTTGTCTTTCTCTGACTGGCTTATTTCACTTAGCATAATGTTCTCCAAGTCTATCCATACTGTTGCAAAGGGTAAAAGTTTCTTCCTTTTTTACAGCTGAGTAGTAGTCCATTGTGTAAATGTCCCATAGTTGTCTTATCCACTAATCTATTGATGGACATGGGCTGCTTCCATATCTTGGCTATTGTAAATAACACTGCAAGAAAAATAGGGGTGCTTCTGTTCTTTTGAATTAGTGTTTTGGGTTTCTTCGGATATATTCCCAGTGGTGGGATTGTTGGGTCAAAAGGCAGTTCCATTTTTAATTTTTTGAGGTATCTCCATACTGCTCTCCACAGTGGCTGCACCAGTCTGCATTCCCACTAACAGAGCAAGAGGGTTCCCCTTTCTCCATGTCTTCGCCAGCACTTGTTGTTTGTTGATTTATTGATGATGGCCATTCTGTCAGGTGTGAGATGGTATCTCACTGTGGTTTTAATTTGCATTTCTCTGATGATCAGTGATGTTGAGCATCCTTTCATATGTCTATTGGCCACCTGCCTGTCCTCTTTGAAGAAGTGTCTATTCAGGTCCTTTGCCCATTTTTTAATTGAATTGTATGTTTTCTTGGTGTTGAGTTTTATGAGTTCTTTATAAGTTTTGGATATTAACTCCTTATCAAATGTATTGGTGAATAAGCTCTCCCATTCTGTGGGTTGTCTTTTTATTTTGTTGATGGTTTCACTTGCCATGCAAAAAGTTTCCTGTTATTCTCTCTTAATCTACTTTTTCCTGCTGTTGACATAGACATAGGTATAGAGAAGTAACTTTTTACTTTTATCCAGACAACAGTACAATAACAATAATCTGTGGCAACTAACACTTGGCCTTGACGTTGTAAGATAATTGCAGGTGTGTGAAAGCTGGAGGAGGCAGGCCTGGCCTTAAACTGGCAGGTACTGCTCAAGTATACACGACTCTTGAACTGTGGGAATAGCGGTCCAGTGGATGCCAAGTCTTTTTCACTTTTGGAAAAGAAGCCAGAATTCTAGATTTTTATGTGAACTCTCTTGATATTTAAATATCAGTTTATATCAGTGAAAAATTGCTTTGTGGATAAAACAAAACCTGGCTGAGGACTGAATTCAACCTAAGGGCAGTGTGTCTACTGCCTTTAGACTAATGAAACAAGGCTTCCTTTCTCTACCTTTTAATTTCATTACCATTATTCAAAATTCTCAGCAATGTCTAGTGCATTTGCTCATTCAAAAATTATTATTGAATGTCTACCGCACACTTAGCGCTGTGTTAAGTGCAATTAGTATAGAGGGTACGAGGGCCCTGACTTGGCAGAACTGAAGAAGAGCAAGCAGGCCAGAGCACGGTGACTGAGGGTCCATAGTGGGGAAGAGCCTCTAGGTTCTGGTAAAAGTTTGGATTTTGCTTCCAGTAGATGGGAAGCCATTGGAGGTGTCTGAGCAGGGAAGGCATGTGTGTTGATTTATATTTGAATAGGATTACTCTGACTTTTATTGAGACTACACAGCAGCAAGACAATAAATTTAGGGTTCTCTAAGGGTAGTTGAGGCTGAATCGTGGCAGTGGTCAATTGTGAACACAACTGAAACTGGCTTTTCAACTAAACACTGCTTTCCCCTAGCCCTCCCAGTTCTCTGTGGAAGACGCCCACCCTCGCACTTACCGATGCACTTTAAAGATCCCCAGGCATCGGGCTCTTCTTCCTCGCTAGACTCTTTCAAGTCCCACCAGCTCTTCTACCCACCCTCTGACAGATCCAACTTTCAGCTGGAACAAACTCTTCTCTTCCTAAGCTTAGCTCTACCACAGGAAGCCATCTTGCTTTACTCCGCTCTCCACTCCCTTGCTTATCCCTGGACTAGGGCACTGTCATCTTAAACACCAGCTCTGCCCTTCTGTTCCACTTGGCCTGGAGGAGGTTTCAGGGAGATTGCCTGTGTCCTGGATGATGTCTATCTCTAGCCACCTGTTTTCCAGGGATCAAAAAGCAAGCAGTCGTGTATCTCTTGCTCTTTCAATCACTGCACCACCTCTGAATGGAGTTCCTCTTTTCTCTTTAAAAGTTGTTCTTACTTCCTCTTTTTTTATTTATTAAGAGCATAGGCTCTGGAGACTGTCTATTGGGGTTCAGATGTTGGCTTTGCCACTTCCAGTTTGTGAGTCCCAAGGCAGCTTCCTTCTGTGTTAAATGGGGATAATATGACTCAACTCATATTGTCGTGAATATTAAATAAGTTAATACATGCCAAGTCCTCAGAACAGTACCTGACACATACTATTCTTTTAATAAACATTAGTCATTATTATTACTGTAACTTTTCCCTTACATTATTTAGATGCTTTTAAAAGTGCATGCATATACACATATAAAATGCATGTACATGATCAATCAGGCAGTTTTTTAAAACTAAAGTGAATAGCGTCAGTGGCTTGCGTGTGCGTTACATGCCACTGAGTCGGCCCTGACTCCTGGGGACCCTATGAATGAGTGAGGTCCACAGGGTCCTGTCCTCAACAGCCCTGCTCAGATCCTGTGGACTCGGGCCTGTGGCTTCTTTTAGGCTCCTGCCTGCAGCTTCTTTTGTGGAGCCAACCCATCTCAGATTCGTTCTTCCTCCCTCCTGCTGCCTTCTCTTTTTCCCAGCTGTATTGTCTTTCTCAGGGACCCCTGCCTTCTCATGATGTGTCTGAAATAGGACAGCTTCTGTTTTGTCATTTTTGCCTCCAGCGATGTTTTGGGCTTAATTTGCTCTAAAACCCACTTGGTCGTCTTTCTGTTGATCCAGGGTGTCCAAAGAGCTCGCCCCCAACACCATATTTCTAATGAATCATTTGTTTCCACCACCAGCCTTCACTATCCAACTCGTGCATCTGTACACAGTAATTGGGAATAAAAGTGTGTGGATGACCTTAGCCTTGGCCTCCAATGATGCATTGCTCATAATGATCGTTTCTAATTTTCCTTTACTTCCCTGCTAAGGTTCAGTTTTCTCTTGATTTCTTAGCTAAAGTCTCCATTTGAATTTATTGCTGAACCAAGTTAAGCAACATCTGTAACAATTTTAATGTCTTCATTGTCTATATTAAAGTTTTGTATTTCTTCTGTAGTCATGATTTTTATCTTCTTGAAGTTCAAATCAAATGCACTCCTTCTTTGACACTCTTCCTTTATTTTCCTCAAAAGTCATTTCAAATCATTGCTCCTTTCTGCCAGTAATATGGTGTAATCTGTGAATCTTAAGTTATTGCTGTTTCTCGCAGCATTATTCCCTCTTTCCTCTCATTTGAGCTGTGTTTTATTTTTTGTATATGTTCTGTGTACATATTAAACAAATAGGGAGATAAAATGCACCCCTGTCTGACACCTTAGCCTATAGAAAACCATTCTGTTTCTCCATATTCTTTCCTGACAGTGGTTTCTAGATTACAGTAGAGGCTATTCAAAATCAAGTACCTTACAGAGGTTGAATATTCACTGAATAAAATCCCCATCAGCAAAACACTACTTGAACTGAGTGACTTTTTTTTTAAAACAGAAGGAAAAGAGAAGGATTCTAATTTAAACGAATTGAAGTTGTTCTGTTTCACAAGACTGCCCAAATGTGTGTGTATCTCAGGAATTTTGAGGGGGAACAGCCAACCTACCATAAATTTTTCCTTACTGTATTCATATCTGACCCATTTGAGACAATGAGGTCCCCCATGGGTATGAACAAAAAGGAGGCGGGAAGCAGAGTGGAAAGGAGGTTGGGTACTGCTGTCTTTTTCTTTTGTCTTCAGAAGAAATAATGGCCTCAAGAGATCAGACTTAGTCTCCTTTTAACGAGAAAGGTGTGGAGAGAAAGAGCAAAGGCATGAAAGAAAGACAGCTAGAAGGACAAGGAATAGAGTGGATCATTTAAAAACCTTATAGGGTTTTGTCATTGGTATTTATTTATGAATTCCTTCCTTTAGGGAATTCACTAGGTGGAAATCTAACATAGAAAACAGATACAAGACAGTCCTTTTTTTAAAAAAAGGATTTAAGACAGAGTTGCTTTATAGGCCAAAGTTTCTTGAGTAAATTAAAAAGAGAACTCAACTGCAGGAAAATCAGTTTGCAAACAGCTTATTAAGAATCATCCTTTAGTTATATATTAATTTATTTACATTGTTGTTTTATTAATGATAACTTAGACCCTTGGAAATCCCCGTTAAAGACTTGAATCTTTATCTTTAAATTTCTGAAGGTGCAATGATAAAGAGACTGAGAAAAACAGATGATACCAGCATTTGCAAAGACTTTGAAGAAAAAAAAAATAGGAGACTCACCAAGAGCTTGTTAGTCCCTGATGAATCTGATTGACAGGGTAGACCAGACTCAACCATCATTTCAATCATTTCTCTACCCATGGCAGGGAGTGACAGACACAGCCCCTTTTCTAAAGATCACCTTTCTCTAATTCCTATCACCTGGACTTATATAAATTTCCTCCTTCATGGTATATGTCTGTTTAAATGAAATGTTTATACCCGCTGAAATAAATATAAATGTTTAAATGAAAATTCATGTTATACATATTTAAATGAAAATAATTGAGGCTGGCAGGTGGATTAACATCTTCTAGAATCAGTGCTCTTTAGGAGGTGGTTCAATTTTCCCGTTAGTTCATTTATAAATCTGCCACCTCCAGTTTGCAAACTGTAGTAATTTGGTTTAACCATTGGCCTGGTGTGCTACATCTTCCCCAGAGCTGACTACCTTCCATCTCTGCACGGCTCCCTGTTAAATATTTATCACGGAACAAGACTGGAAATCAAGTGAGATTTTGCATCCAACTAAGACACAAACGTTCCATGCTGAGCCCCTCCCTTAATTAAAACCCTTGTAATGAACTTGAGTAAAGAATGTAAAAGAACAACGAAAGTCTCCTGAGTAGGCCAGACTGTCATTAGTTAAATTTCCAATGTCATTAGTTAAAAAAGAAAAAAGTGAGAAACAAACAATACTATAAACCTTTCTCTAAGAGAGAAAGAGGGGGATTTAACGGCGGGCACACCGGGCGCGCCCTGGGCCCCGACTTCTGAAGGGCCCCGCAAAACCCCAACTTTATACTTTCTTCAAATGACACCAAGTTTGGTTTCATATGTGCAATTTTCATTATGTACAAGTTTACAATCGGCGGTAAAACCTGATAGTATGTTCATATTCGCTTATTTTCATTATTTCATTACTACGCTGCATACTACACACATACTACAGGGCATAGGCCCCGCGCGGCTGTGCTACCGCCCGCTCATCGGAGCAATAGAATCGTATCTGCTACTTTGTACTTACAAAGCCTCTCCTGCAGTGCAGACCTATGATATATGCAAATACGCAGGGACGTAAATCAGTTCGTGGGTATGTACTTGATTCACTTACCGTTTTAAAAATATGTATTTTTAAACATGTAATTTTATTTTGCCTGTCTCTCTCTTTCTTTTAAGGGGCCCAATATTTTCTTCTGCACCTGGGGCCTCAACCGACCTTAATCTGCCTCTGTATCACTCTCCTTTCTTTAATTTTTAGGTGATATGTCAGTTATCTTTGCTTCAAGGCAAGGCATAAAAAAAGTGATATACTTAGAACAAGTTTATTTACTTGATTAATTCTTTAGTTTTATTTTGGTTTGCTGAGATTAGTAGTAGAAGACAAAAGTATATTTGATGTATGGAAGAGTTTGATCAAATAGTCCTTTTTTCTCAGTTATATTGGAAGAAAAGTGCTGTTTTTTCTAACATTGGCTTTTGTTTCCATGTGTTCACCTATGTGAGCCGGTCCCTCACCAAGAAGGTGTGGATTAGAGCACCTTTTAAAGGATGAAATTAGCTTCGTTATGAAGTTTACATTACCCATGGGTCTTTTTTCTTCTCTGGCATTCTGTTAACAGATCAACAGACACCAAAGCTACATTTGTGTCTGTACTTCAAAAAAAAGAGTTCCAGTTCCGGCCAGCTAGAACCATGCATAGCAGAGTCATTAGAAACACAATGACCTGTATGTCCAAAACATTGTAACATGCTCTATATTTGATATGATCTCTTCTTGTTCTTGAGAAAAAATAGTCAATTTTGTTAAATCACTGTAACTAAAGCTCCTTTTGAAAAACTCAGAATGCAGATCCTCCATGAAGGTTGTTTCGCTCCACATCCCTTCCCACGATGGAAACTGAGCACAGGAGAAGCTATGGGCCTTCTGCCACACATGTCCCACACATATCCCCACTGACATTTCTGGAGGTGTCCTAGTTTTACTGGGTTTCGGCTTCCCTGAGTGGTCTTTGTTGACATCTCCTGAGGCGCGGTGGTCCCACCTGGTTCTGCTGGGTATCTTGTTACACCTGCTGCTTCGTCCAGGCGCCAGCATTCATGACGCATGTTCTGGTGTCAAAGACTCACAATCTAATGACTTTTAATCTGAATCGCAAGCCTTTATAATGAATGAGGTCTAATAGCAGAATGTGATTTATTTAAAAAATTCAAGATTCTTAAAAAATTATTTTTGTTTATAGATTTTAGTTGCATGTAAATTCAAACACGTTTCATGAGGTAACCCCTTTCTCTATGTAGTAGTTTCCTCTTGCTTCCCCTGGGGGTGATATGTTCCAAGACCCCAGTGGATGCCTGAAAGCTTGGATATACAAAACCCTAAATATACTAAGTTTTTTTCATATATATATATATATATATATATATATATATATGATAAAGTTCAATTTATAAATTAGGCACATTAAGAGACTGACAGCAATAATAATGAAATAGAGCTAATATCAAAATATACAGTATCAAAAGTTACATGTGTGTGGTCTCTCTCTCACTTAAAATGTTATTGTACCATGCTCACCTTTCTTTAGTGATGAAGTGAGATAATAAATTGCCTATGTTATGAGATAAAGTGAGGAGAATGATGTAGGCCCTGTAACATAGCATCAGGCTACTACTGACCTTCTGACACACCTGAGGCACAACAGTGAAAGTAGCACGAATTTCTTTTTCCTTCTTCACAATTTCATGGATAGAAGATGCATTCTTACCATAGATCTTAGCAACCTCAGCACATGACTCTTTTCCTTTCCTTTTGAAGTCGAGAACTTTCACCTTTGCACTTAACGAAATCACTTTGCAGTTTCTCTCTGGCAGATCCGAATTGCCAGTATCACTACTCCTGTGCTTTGGGGGCCACCATGAAGCAAAATAAAGGTGACTTGAACACCAGAACAGTGATACTGTGACTGCCGATCTGATAACCTAGGCTGCTTAGTGAATAAGAGGACAAAGCGGGGGTCACATGATAGGCAGAATGGAGTGAGGCGGCGCCAGATTTCATCATGTCACTCAACAGCGTGCAATTTCAAACACATGAATTGCTTATTTCTGTAATGTTCCATTTCATATTTTCAGACCATGGCTGACTGTGGGTAACTGAAACCACAGAAAGTGAGACTGCAGATAAGGAGGACTACTGTAGTGTCTTCTGCTTTAAATGTAAGAGTCATTAATATTTTGACATTAGATGCAGGAGAGATGCCAGTTATAACTTTTCTGCCAACACAGTTGTTTTCTGGGTGAATAAGAAACTGACACTAGGCCCCGGCTGGTATAGCTCAGTGGATTGCGCATTAGCCTGCAAACCAAAGGGTCACTGGTTGGATTCCCCAGTCAAGGCACATGCCTGGGTTGTGGGCCAGGTCCCCAATAGGGGGCACGTAAGAGGCAACTACACATTGATGTTTCTCCCTCTCTTTCTCCCTCCCTTCCCCACTGTCTAAAAATAAATAAAATCTTTAAAAAAAAAAAAAGAAATTGACACTAATTGATAAACAACTATCTAACCACATTTTTCCCCTGCAAATAAAAACATGAGTCAAGGGAAGGAGACTTGTATTTGAAGTGACTTTGAGTTAACTTCTTAGTGAAGCAAGTTTGGATGAGCATTTCTTTCAGAAGGCTTTAGGTTACTTTTGTGTTTTATATATATATATATATATATATATATATATATATATATATATATTTCTTTTTTTAATAAGGTATTGCTTTCCCATTTTTTTAAAGATTCTATTTATTTTATTTCTAGACAGATGGGGAGGGAGAGAGAAAGAGAGGGAGAGAAACACCAATGTGTGGTTACCTCTTGTGCACACTGGGGACCTGGCCTGCAACCTAGACATGTGCCCTGACTGGGGAATCGAACGGGTGACCCTTTGGTTCACAGGCAGATGCTCAATCCACTGAGCAACACCAGCCAGGACTGTAATACTTTTATATATTATTGCACATAGAGGATATTCAACATAAGCAATTATTATAATTAGCACTCTCAGTGCCTAGTACCTTTCCTGGCACATAGTAGGCACACAATAATGTTTGTAAATTAATGAATGGATAGTCATATCATGGTATGGCTGCCTGCAGGTGGAGATGCTAGAAAGAAGCTATGAGTTCAGCTTCTTAAAAAGTCAGGAAAATAAAAGAGAAGAGGAGGAAAGAGGAGTAAAGTCAGAGCAGAAAAGAAACAAGAATCTACAATAGAGAAGCCAAAGGATGCCTTTTGCACACACCCCAACTGGGGAAACTGGGGACTGAACCCACAACCCAGGTATGTGCCCTTACCAGGAATCGAACTGGAGACCTTTTGCTTTGCAGGACAACACCCAACCAATTAAGCCACAGTGGTCAGGACTTACTTGTTATTCTTAAAAAGGCTTGACTCTTTTAAAAAATGTCTTATGAGTATTTCTCTCACGTTCAATGTCTTGCTATTGTTATTTTGTTGCCCTTGTTAACTTTTCCCTTTCATACATACTTGTTTCTTTCTTTCAACAGCTCAAGAGCATGGAAAGTCAAGTCAGTAGATTAATGAAATTCAGAAATGTAGGAAGCAGAGGATGGAGGATAAATGGTTGTCCTGGCCTATCCTTTCCAGAAGCATCAAACATCTGGTTCATCAAGTAATGATGCTTCTTTCAAACCCAATGAGGTTTCCAACCCATATTAATCTTTGGCTTTGAAGTGCTTCCTTTCAAAGATCAGAAATAAGACCAAGAAGCAAGACAAAAAATGCCACAAAACAACAATAACAAAATACTCCTATTTTTATAGCGAGGTCTGGAAAAGCTCAAAAGAAGTGGGAATTCTCTAATGATGCACAGAAAGCAATCATTCTTCCTTGGCTGCCCTTGGTACTTACAGACTACCATGGCCTCTGAAGCCGGGGTAGCCCCTTGCAGGCAAAAAGGTGTTTTGAGGCCCACGGCGCTCTGCAACCCTTCCTCACCAGTTCACTGCTCAGAAAGCACCTGCACTAAATATTTTTATGCCAAGGCCAAGAAAATCCAGGGAGTGCAGCTGTCCTCAAAATTTCTCATTTCTTACCTGCCACAACAAGGTCACTCGGTGGCTGCACAAATGACTGTGGGATAGATTGCATATGGCAGGGCAGGCCAAAAACAGGAAAGGGATTATATTGAACCGGCACTGAGGCCCTCACAGTGGGAGACTAGTTTCTTGCTAAGGCCATTCACAGCCCCAGTCGAGCAAATGGGCTTTCTTTCAAGCATTCTGAAAGTCTCCCTCTTGTCCACCTCGAGTTCTTCCTACTGTTTCGCGAGTGTGTTAACACACCGGTTTAGCTTTAGAATAACTATTCTCATGTGTAGTATTCTCTCTTCATATTAAGATTCTGAGTCTATGGTCTCAGGTCTGTAAGCCTCCAATCTCTATGAACCTGCCTCTTCTTGAAGGCGCAAAATTATCTCTGCCCACCTCGTGAACTTGCAATAAAGGTACAAAGAAAATAACGAATGGAAAATGCTTTCCAAACTAACATAAAAGGTGAATGTATGTGATGAATATTTACTCTATATGTTGTATATACGTATTTTTTTCCCAGGGTTTTGTTTTCCAGAGGACAAACTGCATGTCTGTGAACCTGGAGCTCAGCGCTATTGTTAATTTATACAATTGAGACCCAGGCCCTGCCATGAAATCTACTTCATTGGAAAGACCTCTACATGCGGGGCTCCTGAGGGGACTGCTACTTTGAAGGACAAATTCCACTCGGGGAAGAGGAGTGCCACAAAGACCCCTAAGAAACATGTTACAGCAAATTCTTGCTCCTGGTAAACTGCTGGAAGATTTTCCCACACTTTTAAAAATGCTGTTTATTTCCATTTCCCTTTAAAACCATTGTTCTTCTAATGTTCTTTACTTTTCCAGTTGCATATTTTTTAACTTTACATTTTAAGTTCCTCATTCTATTCTTGATCCTTAATCCATTTTTCTTTTACATAGTTAAATTTTTATCTCATGGCCTTTAGTCTTTTATCTTAATTTTTCATTATCTCTACTTTCATGTGCTTAACCTTTTATCTCATTGGCTTCTTGCTCTCTATCTTTTATTTTACATCTAATCTATTTTATCTTATTATTTTTAACTTTTAACCTTTTAATTTTATTGGAACTTAAAGTTTTTATTTTTAACTTTCCCTGGATTCCTTTTATTTTTCTCTCATACTTTACTCTCAGTGTTTTAGTTGTCATTTATATTTAATGGTCTGCTATACAGTCATTATGTTAAACAAGAAGCAAGTAGAAGTCTTTCTCCTCTAACATGAATCCTTATTTTAAAATTTGCTTTTATAACGGCTGGCATGGGGTGGTGATCGGTGTGCTGGTGTGAATGAGAACCCGAGCCCTGGAGCCCTGAGGAGGCACCGCCCCCTCAGGCTCTGTCGCTCAGAGGGCTCCTACCAGAAGAGCCAGGGATCTGGAAGCCGAGCCTTTTCTTTTCGCTTTGGTCCATTTGGTTTGCTGAGTAATGTTGTTTCCTACCATTTATCCCAGGAATGCTTACACAAGTTTTTGTGTGGGTTTAATCCTTGAGAAGAAAACTTTATTTGGCTGACTTATCACGAAGGCCCAAACCCAGCCCACGTACCCTATAATAACCTCCATGCCCACTATGAAACTCCATGTCAGGTCGGATGCACAGAGAGAGAGTCAGATATGGCACAATGCGCTCTGATGGGCGTACCTGGTTTCTTGGATCTAAGATGCATAGCAAGTCCAAGAGCTCTATTTCTTTAATCTTAGGAGACTTTTAAATTTAAATTGAGGGAACTGAAGTCACCAAACATGATCAAGGGGCTGGTGTTCCACACAACCAAAATGAGCCATGAGCCACGACAATCAGGGTAGGAGAGTAAGTCTAGGCGATTGCAACAATTGGGGGGCAGACACCTGTAGAGTGTTAGCGCTGGCTTCAAGGTCACAGGCCTTTACAACACACAGAGGGACTATGGTCTGAGAAGAGCATGAGGAGTGAGGACCAAGCCACACATCTGAGCTCAGGACTATGAAGTGGGAGAGAGAAAGGGGTCATGAGCAGAGAGAGCCGCAGGGAGAGCAGTGCTCCCTTCCAGCAGAGCACTAGGAAAGCAAAGCACTCAGGGAAGAACCTGGCAACGAAAGAGGCGTGGCTGACGAGGCGCCCGTGTTTCAGAGGGCGCCAGTGAAAGGTGTCGGTGGCTAGGAGAGGGCGGGAGATAGATTTAGGTTAGGGGGTGTCAGAGGCCAGAGACTAGAGAATGAGGGGAACTCCAGAGTGTGGAGTGTCTTATGGTGACTGTGGTTGTCAGGGTTGGGGCACTGAGGGGCTTCATCTCGATGGCCTGTCTCTGATCGTGGTGGGCGAGCTGAGAGAGCTCCAGGAGAGGCGATGGTGTCTCATCGGGAACGCGCCGAGCTTTAGGGTTCTGCCCTCTCCATGACCTATGTTCAAGGAAGGGACAGTGACAATGGGAGCTGATTCCTTTCTGTCATCTGTCACCCTGAGGAGGAATATTCTGGACTGGGGAACGCCTTTAAACTGTAACCTTCTTATAGCTGCCTGGGAACCCATTCGCACTCATTAGTTAGATCTAAGAGGCTAGAGAAGGGTGATATTTAGATGTGCTAATAGGTGGATTTCAAAATCTCTTGGTGACCTGTGGTTATCTGAGGACCTTTAACTCTGCCTTGGAAAAGGATCTGAACAAACACTTCACTAGAGAGAAGATACCAGGAGCCCATAAATATAGAAAAAAAAAAGTTTAGTCTAGATCCTCAAATGCATGCAAAGACTGCAAGAGAATAACAGTTTTCAGCTGTCAAATTAGCAATGATAAAAATAATTATAATATTTAAAAATGGTGAAGCGGGGTCCCAGAGCAATATTACAGCTACTAGTATAAATTATCATAACTTTCCTGGAAAATAATTTAGCAACATGCTTTAAAGGCTTAAAAATGCACATTTTTATTCAGTAATATTACTTCTATAAATCTATCTGCAAATACATATCAGAAGGTTTGAAATGTTTATATATAGAAAAGTTTACTACTACATAATTGGCAAGAGCAAAATTAAAATAAACTTACATGTTAAAAACAGAAAAGTATTTTAAACTTTATGATCCACTCTTATGATGGGAAACTATGAGATCATTGAAAATCATGCTTCCAAAGTGTTTTTAATGAAATGAAAATATTCTCATAAAGCACTTTGTTAACAATGTATGATATGATATAATAAAAACAAAACAGCACATATAATTCAAAATCGGTCCTCAAAATTGGTGTAGCTCAGAATTGCCTGGAGGATTTATTAAAGTCACAGATGTCCTGGACCCATGTCATACATATTGAATCAGAATCTCAAGTGACTTATGAGGTAGGAATAAGGATAATTATAATTAAAATTAATCATGTTCTAAAAAGCATGGTACTGGCATAAAAACAGACACATAGATCAAAGGAACAGAATAGAGAGCCCAGAAATAAACCTGCACCTTTATAGTCAATTAATATTTGACAGAAGAGGCAAGCACATACAATAAGCTAAAGATAGTTTATTCAATAAATGGTGTTGGGAAAATTGCACAGGTACCTGCAGAAAAATGAAACTAGACCACCTTCTTACACCACACACAAGAATAAATTCAAAATGGATCAAAGACTTAAATGTTAGATCCGAAACCAAAAAATCCTAGAAGAGAACAAAGGTAGTAAAATCTCCAACACTGCTCATAGCAGTATTTTTTCTGATATATCTCCTCAGGCAAGGGAAACAGAAGAAAAAAATAAACAAATGGGACTATATTAAATTAAAAAATTTTTGCACAGCAAAGAAAACCAACAACAAAAAGACAACCCACTGAATGGGAGAACATATTCACAGATACATCTGGTAAGGAATTAATATCCAAAATTTACTAAGAACTTACAAAACTCAACACCAAAAAACATACAATCCAATTAAAAAATGGGCAAAGGACATGAATAGACACTTCTCCAAAAAGGACAAGATGGCCAACAAACATATGAAAAGATGTTCAACGTCACTAATCATCAGAGAAATGGAAATTAAAACCACAATGAGATATCACCTCACATCAGTCAGAATGACTATTATCAATAAATCACTGCAGCGTTATTTACAATAGCCAATATTTGGAAGCGGCCCAAGTGTCCATCAGTAGATGAGCAGATGAGCAGATAAAACAACTGTGGGTCATTTACACAATGGAATTCTAATTGGTCAAGAAAAAGAACACAATTTTACCTTTTGCAACAGCATGGATGGACCTGGAGAACATTATGCTAAGTGAAATAAGCCAGTCAGAGAAGACAAATACCTCAGGATTTCACTCATATGTGGAATCTAATGAACAAACTAAACTAACAAGTAAAATAGAGGCAGATCATAGACAGAGCGCAGACTGACAGCTCTGGGCAGAGAAAACTGAGCAAAAAAGACAAAGAACTCATGGACACAGACAACAGTATGGTTATTGTCAGGGGAAGGGGTTGGGGGGAGGTAGATGTGGGTGTCAGAGGGATAAATGGTAATGAAAAAATACATTTAAAATATTAATAAAAATAAATTAAATGAAAAAAAATACCCTGTCAATGGTCAGGATTCTGAACTCTGATTGGTCCACTGTCCTGTGAGGCGGCCCTCCAGCTCCCCCTGACCTGACCTTGGCTGCACTGTGTAATTGACCTTGAGGTGGTTTCCCAACAAATAAATAAATAAATTGTGGTTTTTTTTTTTTTAAAGAAACACTACTTTTAAATGGGAAAATGCAATAAATATCATTAAAATGTAGAATATCCTGAACACTGAAAACAGCTCATTATCAACAGACTGTTGATAATTCTAAAATTAATTCTACCCACAGAGTACATCAGTAAACAGGGGACTCTTGTTCTAGACAGTGACACGTTTAGCACAGATTAGCCGGTAAAGTAAAACAAAGTGTATTAATACTGCAAAATATTAAAACCTTCTCTAGGACTTTTATTCTACTTAAAGTTTATTTTAAATCCCAACACAAAAACTCAGGTGGAATAACAGTATGTAGTGAAACCGGAAGACCTTGGTAACTGACCGACGTGGGATGCAAATGACATAAAGTGTGCACGCTGAAGAATGCAGTGCAGCCGGCTTCCCCCACTGCACAGATCAGGCCAGCTGCCCCGGACTTCATAAAGCCAGAGCCACTCTCTGATGAGGCACTGACAGTATATGTTTATTGTCCATATTTATTTCACGATCGGAAGAAAACAAAGTAAAAAAATGGAGCTGATTTCCTTCTTTTACACCCATCCAAAACCACTCTTCATGGCTGGTGGACACACATCCTCACCGATTTATTTATCTTTATCAACTCCACGAATATCTTCTGGTTTGCCAGGATCCACTGTAGAATTTATCAGCTTTTTAAAAAGAGATCAAACATTTATTCCTCTGAATTAGCTGCCATTAGCTCATTAAATATTCCATGTAAAACATTTGCCAATTCTCTTATTGATCACTGTCTTGTTCATCTTCAGGCTAATATTCTGCACAAGAGGAGACGGGCTTGGTGTAAGTGATGCTGCTGCTGACCCCAATTAAGGGACTATTTATCACCTTATGTACAAATCAGCTGGAAGAATACAAGGTTATGGCTGCTGCTGACCTTTTTACTTTCTTTGGCTCTGTAGACATGAATTGTTGTCAGGTAAACTGCTGGAGCTCTGGTTATGGTGTTATTATTTTTCATATAAAATACGTATGCTAATACTAGAGGAGCTAAATCAGATAACTCAATTTTCAACAATTCAAAATTAAGATGTGTGCCGCACCTACATTCTTTAACTTGTTCCTGAATAACTTGAAATTACTCTCAGGCAAAATGAATGTTTGTCCCTTACCACAGAGAAAAAAGATGATGCCTTCTCTTAAAGGCAGATTTCATAGATTTTTGTCCGCAGAAGGATTGGCCTTAATAGAGAACTGGCATTTTTGTCAATTGCTAATACGAGTGGCTGCAAAATAAATATTACAAAACCAATTTAGTGGTTGGTATATGTGAAATCAATATAATAGTCTGTGGGGGATACTTTCCAAGCCCCCCAGTAGATGCCTGAAACCACAGAGAGAACCTAACCCTATATATACACACTATGTTTTTTCCTATATTACATACCTAAGATAAAGTTTAATTTATAAATAAAGCACAGGAAGAGACTGGCAACAATAAAATAGGACAATATCTTATTTCACAAACAGAAGATTCCTTCTTACCAAAGACCTTAGCCTCCTCAGCATCTGCTTTTTTTTCTTTCCTTAGTCCAGAGCTTTCACTATTTCACTTAAAGGAAGAGCTTTATGGCTTCTCTTTAGCATTCCGAATTTCCAGCATCATTACTTTTGTGATTTAGAGCCATTATTAAGTAAAATAAGGGTTTACTTGACCACAAGCAGACACCACAACACCTAGAGGGCTATTGTGTGACTGACGTGCCGGAGCAGCTGGAGTGTGGAGACATTGGACAAAGGATGGCTCACGTCTCTGGTGGACAGAGAGGGCTGGCGTGAGACTTCATGCACTGCTCTGAACGGCAAGCAATTTAAAACTTATGAATTCTTTATTTCTGCAATTTTTCATTTCATATTTTTGGCTGTGGTTGACCGAGATGGACTGTGGCTAGGAGGCAACTACTGTGACTGTATTTAGTAAGTTAATTCATGTAGTTAGCTAGGCTTATATATTCAACCGATTTACCTTGGTGAGCACACCAGGAAGTTGTATGGCCCAAGGGAGAGGAACCATTTAGCCGCAGCTTACAACATTAGGGGAGGCTGTCTTTATAAAATGAAATGAAATGAAATGAAATAAAATAAATCACTGTTGAAGTTTACTTAGACAAAAAAAACATAAAGTGCAACTCAAAACAAACAGACAAACAAAATAACGAATACTACAGAGTTCACAATTTTTAGGATCTTTCTAGATCCTGAATCCAGGCACTGCGATTTAAGCCTCATTAGCTCCACATAAAACCACCTCTGAGGCTTCGGGAGCTTTACTGGAAACAATGCCGATGGTGATGTGTAGAGTGTGGGTTCTTCTGCTTTAAATATTTTCAGACCTAACTGAGGTAGTCATAAGATTTGGAAGCAACTAGGCAGTTTGTTTGATGCTTGACTATGGCCATTAAAAGCTACTTTTTAGAGAGAATTTTGGTCTTTTTGCCAGGTACATTTCAGAGGCCTCTGTGTGCCGAGAGACAGGGAGTGAGTGGGTTTAAGAGCACAGATGTGTCTTTTCCAGATCCTCAACTTTTATAGAAGGATGTCAGCCCAAAGCCTGCGTTAGCTAGCACTAAAAGACGAGGATGCACACTTTACTGCTCTCCAGACACTTGTCAGGAAGTTCACAGCCCTTAACGCTTACCCAAAGCTTGGTTGGTGGAAGCAATGTTTATTGCTCTCTCTCTGGAGGAGATGCATTCCATTCGTTCCCCTAAAAACAGCTATCGTCTTTTTAGCACAAGGAATGAGTTCTCCAGCATGGAGAGGCTAATTGAATGGGTGCTATCTGGGGTTATTATCTATTAGTACTTGGTGTCAGGCACACTGGCAAGTCACTCAGCTACTCTTTTCAAATCTCAATGCTTTCAGACAGAAATTTTTTTCAGATAGTTTTATTTTTTATTTTTATCAGACTCTATGTGCTTCCCCATAGTCTAAAGATTTTTAAATTCTCTCTTTTGCTTACTGGGACCAGATTATCTTCATTGTCTGTAAAACAAGCATACCACTTTCATCTTTGGAAAAAATTCAAATACTCCTTTATATGCAGAATAAAATCGAAATTTCTTAACTTGGAGTTTGAAGTCTACTTTAACCTTTATGTTCTCATTAATCCAGCCAAATCAGGAAACTTCCAGGATGCCCAGAACTTTTGCTCAGAGCTTATGCTCACCATTCTACATGAGCTCTAATGTCCTCATCATTCCCTCTGTCTGTGCAGTTATCCTTCAGAGCATAATTTAAACCATTTTTATGAGTGTTCTTAATCATCCAAAGCAGAGTTAATCTACTTCTTTTCTATTCCTCCAGTCACCCTCCCCCCACTGCCTCCTGCTCGGTGGTGTGTGTGTGTGTCCAATATACACTCATTACAAGGTCCTGGTGCTGTGTCGGTTCCCTTCTCCTCCCTGACAATGTGTTTGCAGCCTTTCTTACACTGAGTCAGATAATATGTCCTAGGATGAGAGCTATTGCCCAGATGTTTTGGACACAAACAGCTCCCCTCTCTCAAATTGAACTCATGGGTGCCTTTGCAAAGTGATGGCGAAACGGAGAATCAGTCAGGGATCTGGGGACCAAATCCTGACTCTGTCGTTATCCACCAGCTGCGTGACCCTGAGAAAATAAATTAACCTCTCTAAGCCTCACTTTGGTCATTTGCAAAATGGGTAGAATATTTATCTGTGAAGATTATTATATGGACTAAATAAGGCAAGGAAAACAAACAGTATGTGTTGGATGAACGTGGTTGTTTTATCGCCAGTTAGCTCTGATTTCTGGTCTCTGTGGTGAGAACTGTGAGGCTCAGGAGCCCAGACTGACTATCTGCATCTACTTCAGTCCTGAACCCTGGGGACATGTGTGGAATTTACTTGCTCTCATTCTCTATGACTGAGTCAAGACTGTCTTCTTTAATACTGATCCCCTAAAAGAAGCTTAAACATTTCTCATGATAACTGAAGGCAGTGTTACGCTGACAGGCTATGAATTGATTCCTAGCAGGCAAAACAAAAAGGAAATTTAGCAAAGACAAGGCTCTGAAGCTGGGAAAGCATTTCATTCTGCCGCCGCGAGGTGCCATCGGTAGAATTCCTTAGTTTCACCTGTAGGCACCAGGTGTCTTTAGCTCCCGTCATTTCCTTACTTGACTTTTTAAAATTTTATTTCCTCACAGGTAGCATTTTACTAATACTTTGTGGGCTGAGGACTAGCTGAGGGGTGAGTGATTACCAAGTAAGATTTATAGTGTTTCCTTACATCATGTAAAGGTCAGTGACTATATTCTCTTATACACAGATAAATTTCATTCACGTACACAGAAATAAATAAGTGAGCCAACCCTCCTAGGAAGGATTTGGCTGCTGAAAAAAAGTGCTACAAAATAATTGTGGTTGTGTGTGTGTGAATATACTTTAAAAAAAAAACACCAAAAAACCAGATTGAAGATATCTCAGAGTACCTCATAACGATGCCTATTCCCAGCCCAGGGACTTTGCATGTGAATGAAGCAAACTATTTGTACTTGGCCCTGCATCTTCTTCAGTCAAAGATATGAAGCATTTTTTACTTTTTATCTTTTTAAGGCTGTGGAACTGTGTAAAATCCTAAAATATATTATATGATATCCCCTAGTTCTTTTTTTAATGCTAGTAATATACTCTTGCTAGCTCACCTATGGAATAGGCTTTTGTGAAATGATTTACCTGAAAATGGTGTGCTCCTGATACATGTATCTTCAAGTGTTACTCTTGTGCACCAGCTGTAACTCTCTGAGGATCTTTTCTCCTCCAACTCTGGGTGCCCTGTGGTTCAGTAATCTGGCTTTATGTACCTTTAATATCTAACCAAACCATTTTTCCCTCTCTCTCTACCTCTCTCCCTCTCCCCCAATCTCTCTCTCTCTACCTCTCTCCCCATTCCCCCTTCTTCCCTCCCTCCCTCTCTCATGCACGCACACAAACACACACAGGTCATTCTTTCTTCTCTTTGCACTGCAGGCCCTTACAATTTCTACCATTACATATAAAGAATATTTTAATGGAAAATGAGGAAAAAAATTCAACATGTTATGACATGTCCAGGCATTTCCTTAAAGTTGATTGTCTTAAGTGTAGGAACAAATATTCATCTGTGTGATGTGTGTTGGCCTGGAGAGTTGTATTTATTTCTGGTAAGAAATTTAATACTTAAAACTTCTGTTTGTTTAAGCAGGGGTGACTCTTCTGAATGTATCCTTTCATTATCCTGATGCTTAATTATGGCTGTTGCAAAATAAGGTTTATTAATAAAATACATTACAGATGCCCCTGTGAAAATGTTAAGTTGATCCAATACATAATTCATACTTAAACGGCTACACTTAAAAAGTCTTCACATTCCATCACTCTATCTCCTTTTAACCCTGAATGGCCAACCCACACCTTCCTCTGTATCAGCACAGCACCCTCTCCATTTAGACTGTTGATACAGTGCAGAGGAACGTGGCCCCGTCACACACTCACATCAGGTTGTGTCGCCAATCAGTTGTGTGCACCCTAAGAATGGACCAATACTTTTCTTTATTTCTAATCCTAGATATAAAATAACATCTCTATGAAGCTAGCTCATCCCTATACAGTCTCAACAAAAAGATATGTTTTTGTCACTTTCATATACAGATAAGACTTGTATCAAGGTTGTTGGGGAAGGCATTGCAATTTTTTGATTTAAACAACTGCTTGTATCAGTGAAGTCTTGGTTATATAAATTCCCAGTGAAACACAAGATAAGGCAATTCTATTAGTATATTAAATTGAAAATTTGTTGCTGTATTAGGTGTACCAGTGGGGGGAAAATGGAAAGAGGGAGTATCTGGGTGTGATCTGATAATTACTCATTAACCAGTGCAATTAATACATTCTCCAGACAATTGCCTTGACCCAAATATTTGCTCAAGTCAACAATTATTATGTTAATGGCAAGTGACAAAGGGATCTCAGGCATAATCTTGCCCTGCTTCACCTCTGCCTGCCTACGCAGGGTGACAGTCATGTGGCCCTGCTCAAGTCCAGGTGTTCGATTTGCTTGTGTTTGGTTATAGAGATCGGATTCACGGAATAGGGAGAGAAAAAGGCCTGAAAGCAATTTATTTGTCTTGCTCAGTATCTGCTACTATAACAAAATTCCACAAAGCGGGTAGCTTAAAGAGCAAACATTTAATTCTCATAGTTCTGGAGGCTGGGATGTCTGACATCAGGGTGCCAGCAGATTCAGTGTCCGGTGAGAGCCCACTTCCCGGCTTACAGACAACAGCAGCTTCATGCTGCATGTGCTCACTCACATGGTGAGCTCCGGTGCCTTCATCTCCTCACTAGTGCACTCATTCTATTGTGGGGGCTCCACATTCAGAACCACACCCAGACCTAGTTATCTTCTTCAGCTGCTACCTACAACTGTCAGCCCACTGAAGATTAAACACATGAATCTTGTTGGGAGGACACATTCAGCCAATAGTAGTATTTCCTTGATTTCCAAAAAGAAAAAAAAAACACAAAACCCTTTTTAACATCCATCTAAAAAGCAATCCAGCTAAAAAAAAATCTCAGACTCACTGCTAGACACATAGACAAAGCAGCGTGATTATGTCGTGAGGCAGATGAGAGTAAGGCCAGAGTCCTTTTTGGGAAGCCTTTGTCCTAACCTGTCTCCTTTGCCTGGAATCTCAGGGGACTGCAGCCCTGTCATTTGCCTTCCCTGACATCTCTCCAGTTTTATTATCCCTTTCTTGAAGTGATCTAACAAGAGTCATTACACACACTAGTCCATGTGTGACCTAACCAGCACTTGTACAAACATTTTTTCCTGTTTTATATACCATATTCTTGGCTGGTCTAAAAACCGTATTGGCCTTTTAGCCACAGAAAAATATTCAATGAGAGTGATCAAGAAACAGTCAAATGACGGCCAGGATCATGCTCTTTTTTCTCCCTTTTTATTGAATTTATTGAGGTGACACTGGTTAACAAAATTATACAGATTTCAGGTGCACAATTCCAGAACACATTATCTGTACACTGTATAGTGTGTTCACCTCCCCAAGTCAAGTTTCCTTCCGTCATTATTTATCCCCCAGAGGGAAAGGGAGTGGGACAGACAGAAGACGGTAAAGGGGGAATAAATGGTGTTGGAAGGAGGCTTAACTTCGGATGGTAAACACACAATATAATATATAGATGATGTATTATAGAATTGTACACCTGAAACCTATATAATTGTATTAATTAATGCCATCCCAATAAATTCAATAAAAATTAAAAAATAAAATTAAAAAAAGAAAAATAATGGAAATTATCTCACCATATAGTTAAGTATTGTTTTATGAAACTTAAATGTACCAAAATATATTGGACATACTAATAGGATTATATTGCAAAAGGTATTTCCTACTCTAGGTTATGTTTAAAAAGTTTTGAATGATACTGTAAAAGGAAGTGAGAACTAACACTAAAGGAATAGAAAATATTAACTTTAGACGTTAACAGGACGCGTCCTTTACAAGGCAGACATGTGCAGGTAGAAAAACAATTGGCAAGGCAATAACTACATCCAGCATGAAACAATAATGGTACCTCATCACAGTGGGAGCGCCGTGAGGCGGGGCCACACCAGTGTCTGGTCCTGTCTGTTCCTAAGACGGGCCCTGTGCAGCCAGCAGGGTGAAACTGCCAATGGCCCTCTGAGGATGAAAGCATGACTGCATTCAATTTCATACTTGTAAAATGAAACACAGAAGAGGGCCAGCCCAGAGCTGTTATCCACTATCAGAAATTACAGTTAAATGTTTTCGCTGGGTTGTTTTCTCCCTTTATATCTCCCCCACTTTTTAAAAAAGAAATAACTGAATATAAAGTAAAAGCAACTCTGAAATAATAGTGATAGCTTGACTGACGCATTGGTGTGACTTCTGGGAAAGGACGGGCTGCACAGGATGGAAAGGGCACTGAATATTTCCCATGGTGATGGTGGCAAGAGCAGGGAGGAAGGGATGGTCCCAAGCATAGCTTTGACTGGCTCTTTTCGTCAATAATGATTGACAGGTTGCCTCAGCTACAATGATGAGAACATCTTCATCTTACCATCTCTGCAAAGGCAACTGAGTCTTTCAGGCATTCATATGCTTTAAATTACTCATTCTGAGGGGATTTTGATTTTACTGGAGATGTGACAGGGGTGGGGAGAGAGGATCTTGAAAGATAGTCCCCAAGAGAATGAGGTTAAACCTTTAACCCTCACTGAACGAGAGAGAGAGATTTTGTTTGAACTTGGCAAAGGAAATCTCAGAGTCAGAAATGATGAATTTTGCTGTTTTGCCTTATGATCTCATAGCAAATAATTTAAATCCAATTAACTTTCTGTAACAGTTAGTAGAACAGGGGTTCTGATCAAATAATTTCAATTTAATACACATACCTTAAAATTAACTATGTTAAGGGTACTGAACAAAGTATAAGGGGCATAAAGAAGAAGAATACCTCATCTTTCATGAATTCAACGTGAAATAACAAACCTTAATACAAGGCATTACAAGGTATGTGATGAGCATCATGGAGAATGGGAGTACTAAGGGGTGTGGAACTAGGCTATGAGGACCCACACCAACCCCCGCGCCATCCTAGACCCCTCGTGGGTGATCCACCCTGGCTAACAATGCTTCTCAGTGTTCCACCAAACCCATCCAGGCCACCATCACCTCTCAGGGGGATTCCAGGTACAGCCTCCAAATATTTTTCCTTTTAATTCTTTCAGCACACCAGAATATTTGGCTCTAGGAAATACATACTTTTCTTCTGACTTATTTTCACTAACTTCTGCTGATCCTTTAGGTCTCAGCTTAAATATCCTTTCCTACCGGAGACATTTTTTGACCCAAGAGCTAATGAGATCCTATGGGCTATGTGTTCTTATGGCTCTGTGCATCCCAAAACCCCATCACAGCTCTCAATATATTTAACTGTAATTTCTGGTTTAATGCCCCCCTTTCCTGCTACATTGCAAGTCATGTTTAGTACTAAATTAGCACAGTGCTTGGCATATATATATATGTATATATATATATATATACACACATACACACACACACATTCTCCATCTGCTCCAATTTTCTAGCTAGAAAGTTAAAAGTATTATCAGACAAGCAAACCATAAAGAGAAGCATTACTAATCACCGCTCAAAAGCCAACCTCAACACATTTCCCCCTTCATTACAGTATAACTTAATATTATTATGAACACAAGCCTTGATATATATATATACACATATATCAATATCTATATCTATCTATATACATATCAATATACAATGAGGTCTGTCCGGCAAAAGTCCGGACATTGTTAATACAATGAGAATGGTTTGCGTGACACAGATATAACCTGGCAGCCAAGGAGAGTGGACTGGAATGCGCATGCATGAACAATGACGACTTCACTGTACTAGTCAGTGGGGGTGGTAGGCGCCACTGAGTGAGCATGTGTACTGTGTGGCCATGGCATTCAAAATAACTGAGCAAGTAAAGCAATGAATCTATATCAAATTTTGCATTAAGCATGAACATTCCTCCTCAGAAACTATTTGGATGATTCAGAAGCTATGGGCAGCTGGTGATTGGCAGCTGCATCACAACAACATGCCTGCTCATGCATCACATCTCGTGCAGCTTTTTTGTGAAACATCAAATCACCCAGGTGACTCAGTCCCTCTATAGCCCAAATTTGGTGCCCTGTGACTTCTGGTTTTTCCCAAAACCAAAATGACCTTTGAAAGGGAAGAGATTTCAGGCTGCGGGTAAGGTTTAGGAAAATATGATGGGGCAGTTGACAGTAATTGGGAGAACTGTGTGAGGTCCCAAGCTGCCTACTTTGAAGGGGAATGAGGAGTCATCCTGTGTACAATGTTTCTTGTATCTTGAATCTTCTTCAATAAATGTCTCTATTTTTCATATTACATGGCTGGATACATTCTGGACAGGCCATCCAAAGAGTTTTGGAAGCAGTTTTCCAGTGGAAATGGAGATACGGAGAGGATAGATGATTAGTTATTTTGAGCACAGGGAGATCATGGCAGTATATCACTCAGGTATGTGGTGCTCTTTACTATGTCAGAAGGGACACGGAGGTTGTGACACCCAATCCAGGGCTTATCACCTGTCCCTTTTTGGGCAAGTTAAATTAAAGTTGAGAACAGAATAAAAATAGTCCTTCCGATGAATCTGCATAGATATTACTGCTCTTAATGCCACGTCTACTTTACTACGCAGAAAAAGGCAAAACACAAAAAAGGGCCTGCCACCCCTGACATCTTACCTCACTTTAAAATCATGGAGTGGTGCTTCCGCACTTCTAGGTTTCCTCAGCAGTGTCATTCTATAATTTCATTCTTAGAAATTACTTTCTGGTTTTCTTTGCTATGTTTTACAATTTCTTTTCATGAGAAAATGTTGGTCGACTAAACAAAAGGTCTGACTGATGCAGGAAACATCGGCCAATGTCTCCAACCTTTTCTATGTAGATTTCCTCACTATTTCATTCTTAAAAACTAAGGAGCCAGTTGTGTTTACAGAGCTTGCACCCGGGGTCCTGGAGCAGTGCCCCTGCACTCACATTTTGACACATATTAGATTCATATATGAATTTTTTCTCTTGTTACTATGACAAAAGGATTTTTCATTTTTCGGGGATGCATAGTTCAGAGGCGGCACTCCTGAGACATTTCCCCTTGCTACTTCTTGGTAACTCAGTAAGTATAGTTCTTTGAGAATTATATTTTCAGGGAGAGAGTGGTACCATGCCAGGATTCCCCAGAGCAGAATCTGGTACCTATATTATTTGGATTAGTTCAGATAGACCTAAAATAGATTTTACCTCTCTAAAGACACCTCATTTGAAATATCATTTGGTATAAACTCCCTTTTTTAAAAAAAATTAAAGTGAGTTGTTGAGGTTAGATTGCATAATGTTGTAAAATGTGATTGGATCTCTGAATCAGAAGGTCTGGGCACTGGCATGTCAGTGGGAAGTGAGGGGAACTCGGGGGTATTGGCCTGCTCGGAGGAGTATTTCATCATCAAAATAATGAAAAGTAGACTGACTTTTAATTGGTTTTATAATTGTTTTTAATTTCTCTTTAAACAGTATCGACCCCTTTGCTGCCCGAACCTGGGGGCGGGAGCAGACCATCCCGACTGCTCCCTCGCACCTTCCTGTTTCCTCACTTACAAAATTTAGAGACTTGCAGTTTTAACATTCTTTGGTTTATAATGCTAAGTACATATAACTTAAGCCACAAACCTCGACATCATCTGAGTTTCTATAACAAGGGCAGGTATGTTCTCTACACCCCGTCATAATTCTCTTTGATCTCTGAGGTCCATACATTATGATACTTTAGTATTAAACATTTACTGAAAATAGTAGATGGAAATAAACACACAGTTTTCCTTCTAATCATCAGCCAGTTCTTTAAATTCCCAGGCTTTTGAAATAGGGTCAACAGGGGGCTATTCTCAAATAAGATAATTCTACTAACCAAGAAAACTCTTTGTTTGCTTTAAATAAACTGTGAACGCCCAAAGCTTCCAAGAGTCATTCCATGTGTAAGAGGTGAAAAATAATCTTTCCTAAATTGGATTAAGTAATGTGTGGATAAATATGTATATAATATTTTAATAAGGGGAGTAGACTGTTTTCTTTCATTTCATCTTCCATTCATGTTGCCCTGAATTTAGACTACAGAGGAAGTTGTTAAATTACATTTAATAATAGAGCAGGGTGTTTAATGTATATTAATTAAATACCAGCAGATGGTAAAGGGAGTTCTTGCTGAGTATGAATAAGGAGAGAGAGAGAGTTCTTACTGCCATGTAATTAAGCTGAACCTGCAGAAACAATGGAGGTGCGATTACTTTTTTATTAACACATTATACTTTCATGTGATGTGGAAGAATTTAATTACTCTGTTAGCTCCTCTTATGTTAATCCAAGTTGCTCTCACACTGAGTTGGTCTCTGTTCCCAATAAACACGATGGAGCAGCCTGAGTCACACTGTTTCCAAGTGTCTTGGTTGTCATGTTTTGCAAGTTGAGAGATGGTCCCTACGTGTCTTTGTGCCTGGTGTGCCTCTGGTCTGCAAGGTAGCTGGTGTATCACCTCTGTTTCCTGCTGAATGTTTGTGGGTAACTCCAAAACTTCACAGAAGAGTAGAAACAGAGGGGTGAACTCATTTTTCTTCCTGCAAAATGTCTTGGACATATCACATTTGATAATAAAGTTTTACCCAAGTTAGAGAAAAAGTTAGCAAAGCAAGAAAACCAAACAGTTTCTGTCTTGAGGTTGGTAAGCAAGTTAGTTGCCTTGAGTTGCAAGCAAATCCACTCTTTGAGGGTGTACTGGCCTTTCATGATCACTTGTTCATTTGAATGAAGATGTATTTATTGAACTGCAATTGTTACTTTCTGGTCATTGATGTCTACTTTAGAACTTCATAACAATGAGAGAATTTAGACTTGTCTCGTGGAGCTGGTCTAGCTTCCCCCAATGTTTTCATGGAATTCTCAGCAAGATGATGACCTTAATTAAAGGAACAAATGCTGTCTTGTAATTACTGTGAGCAAGGTCCTTGATTAATATTCTGTGATTGACCTAGACCTTTCCTAGTCTGATTACGGGCATATGAAAACTCATTCCAGGGAGGCGAGATGTGAGTAGACACTTGTTCGTAGTTCTTAGTATGATGAATGCTCATGAGAAAGAATTTACGAGACAATGCCAATCTTTAGTGATTATTTTCTTTCCAGAGGAAAAAGTAGGCAGCTCTTCATCTAACCCGATTTTCTAACCAGAAAGGTCAAAGTGTTATCACACAGACAAGCAAAGGATAACTACAAGCGTCACTAACCAGAACTCAAAAGCCAACCCCGCCACATTTTCCCCTTCGTTATGGCGGGACTTGATATCTAACTGGTTCTGTGTCTCTTCTCAGTGTTGGAGCTGTAAGTGCTGAGACCAGGTGTCACCAACTGTGAGCTATCTGTTCAAATGTGCCCTACATCAGGGATGATTTTAGGGTGCCCTTGCGAAAACTGAGGTGACTCAGTTCAGAATTAAGCCAGCCTTAGTTCTAATCTCCTCTTTCCTTTTTCACTTGTAAAGTACCAAGTTTTCCAACATGGATTTCAGATGAAACCCTCATCTTAAATTCTGATTTCTATAACTGGATCTCTATTGTCTGAGATCCTGAATTGCTAACTTCCTCAGCATTCAAGTTTCTTTAGAATTTAGATAGTGTAACAACTCACCACAATTCCACGCTCATATGTGATAAGGCCGAATTCCCCCAGAGCTGTTTGACTTCAGGGCCTGAACTGTTAGTTACAAAGTTCTGATGACTTTAAGATTTTTTTGGTCTTGGCCATATCTCTAATTCTCAGAACTTTATAACTTTCATTATCAAAAAAATTATTTAAAATGCTGATAGCCTCTTGAAGGACAATAACATTTAAAAATTCTTTTCCATTTTCAATTTGGAAGTTGCTTTAAAATTTACCTACTCCAGCTCATACACACACACACACTCCCATTTTCTTTTTTCAACTGAGGAGAGCAAGGCTCAGAAATCTGATGCGCCTGCCACTTGTCTCACCATTTAATTTATGCTACCTCGCTCTAACTCTCGGACTCTTCCCAGTGCTGTTACCTGAAACATCACTGGATTCCACTGGGTTGAATCTGCTTAATTATGCCTGGAAAGCAGGAGTGGATGTGGTCCTTTATGACTCTCACCCCAAATCCTTGTGGGGGCACTGCTTACCTGCCTGCAGCTCTTAATGAGCAAACAGAGTCCATGTGTAATACGCACAGTCATTTCCATTAGAGCCTGACACGCTCTTTAGGTTTACGCCAGTTGCGTGTGTTGCCAGAACCCCAGGAATAAAGTTCAGAGCTGCTCTCTGCTTCTTGTAACAGGGCTCAAGTGTCGCACTAGATGCATGGACTCTTTCTCCTTTGAATCTATTGTTTCCTCTTGTGGTCCTGCAACAAGATTTGCAACTGCAGCTGCCTTTGCCCAAAGCAGCGTTTGAAGCATAGATCTGTATATCTAAATGGGAAATGCATTCGCTATGGTTCTAAATGGAACCGCTTTCTAAAAATAAACTTAAGAAATCAGCCCTCGACTATTAAATTATAAGAAACAATTAATAATTTATTTTTATTAATGCAGATAATTCCTCTGGGTCATTTAAAATGCAGAGACGGCAGTGCAGTAGAGGCCCAGCCAACATACATTCATTTTCCCAAGTCAGTCTTACTTGAACCTGGATGGATGAGGCAACCTGACACACCATGGAGGGAAAAGAAAAACGCAATGTTTCAGGCATTAAAAAAACAAACAAACAATTTCCAACCATAAATAAAGCTACCATGGCCTTCAAAAATCGAAAGAATACTGGAAACTTCCACATCTAAAAATAAGATGGAACACATGTCAGGTATTTCTCCACCGTTGGTAAAGGAACCTCTGATTTTTCTAAATCATGAGAAGATATTTGGGCAGGAAAGCTCTTTTTCCTTTCTACTCTCTAATTAAAGAAAGCGCTCCATTTGCACGGACAGCGGACTCCAGCTCATTTTGGGGCAATTGTTTTGCAATTTCAGGATGATGCTTCCTAAGCTACAAATAAATCCCAAGATTAGTAGTCTAATAAGGCAAACCTTCAGAAGTGGTTATATGGTCAATATATTTTGGGCCCTGTAGAGGGCACAGGAAATGCGCCAGCTTACAGCACAGGGATGTGAACCGCACTGACTCGGGTCCCAGGCAGGCTTCAGAGAACTGGATTAGCCTGAGCTTTTCCCCCAGGTCTGATGACCAGAAAATGTCCCCGCACATCTGAGCCTCTGGTCTATGCAAGTGACTATGACCACAATGTTTCTCAGTGTCCCTAGGCAAGGTGAACTACAGCAGGTGATAGACCTCCATCCACTTGAAATGTTGTACATTTCCCTGTGTTTTAATTTCAGTTCATTTCCTGTTTTTCTTTTCTCTATGTAAATGAATATAGCTTTCCCACAAGGAATGAAGAAATGGCTTCTATCCTGTGACCCTTGACACGTAAGTTATTCAGACTTGGCTCCATGGAAGCTCAGGTCCAAACTTTGGATTTGTCCTTTTTTTGCAGACCCCACATCACTTTTTCTGTAGGTTCTACACTCAAAATTCATCAAGCAAACCACCACCTCAACATTCTACTTCTCCCATGCTGGTCCAAGAATCCATCATCTCTTGTCCAATTTCAGTTGCCAGGACTTTTTCCTCAACCGATCTCTCTGCTTGTACCCACATGCTTTCACAGCCATTTTCAGAACAGTGTCCAAAGGGATCCTTCTAACTCTAAGCCAGAGCATGCCATTCACCTGCTTACGACCCTCCAACAGCTTCACAGGTAGGACACTGGCCTTCACTACCACACTGACGTTTCTTTGTATCCTCTCACTTGCTTTCTCTCTTCCTACTGACTTTCTTGCTCATCCTGAAATATAGGATGAGCTGGGCATAGTTCCAACTCTGGACCTCTGAATTTTCTGCGGGGAACCCTCCCCAGCTGTGAAGAACTTACTGTGGGGAAATTGCCACATAGCACACTCCCTAAATTGCTTAAACATCTTAGCTCAGATGTTCTATTATTAGAGAGGTCTTTCTTAGTCAATCTTACAAAATATCAAACTTATCCATCCATTCTCCACAACTTTCATCAGTTTTGTACATAGATTTTGTTATCACCTGAGTGAGCTGGATTGCTTGATTCATGGACTGCCTTATTCCACTAGAATGGGAGCCTTCTAAATATGAGGGCTTGCCCGTGGTAGATCTGCATCGAGAACAGTGTGTGCCACCTAACGTTTACTCAATATATATTTGTACAAGGAGTATTTAAAAGAGTATTCTAATTGATTATAACTAGGTAAATTCCTTTTAAATAGCCCCAATTAACTGTTAATGATCCAGACGGATTCTGGCTGGTCAAAGAAGATCCAAAACATGAAGTCCTGCTTTCACACAGTTTCCCACCACTCAAGCAGCTTCTGGGAGCCAGTCAGACAGCCAGATCCTTGAAGGAAGGGCTATCTCTTCTCTGTTGCTTTATCTCCAGCACCTAACGTAGGCCTGACCCATAACAATCACTTAATAATGTTAATGAATTTAAATTTTGCCAGTATAAGGTATAATGAACCAAGTCTGATTAGTCTAAACAAAACCCACCCACTTTAAATGTATATTTAAATGTTATTAAAATTACTCCAACAATATATCAGCAACTCATGAACAATTCACCATTAGCTTTTTTTAATACAAAAAATTATATGAGTCACCAATATTTTGTCTTTTACAAGTTCGGTTGTCACAAATAGTGAAGTTCGTGCAGAGAGAGCCTTTATGACTCTTATAGGAGAAAACAAAAACAACAACTGCTGGCGAGGATGTGGAGAAAAAGGAACCCTAGTGCACTGTAGGTGGGAATGCAGACTGGTGCAGCCACTGTGGAAAGCAGTATGGAGTTTCATCAAAAAACTAAAATTGGAACTGCCTTTTGACCTAGCAATTCTACTGTTGGGATTATACCCTGAGAACCCTGAAACACCAATGCAAAAGAACCTATGCACCCCAATGTTCATAGCAGCATTATTTACAATAGCCAAGTGCTGGAAACAGCCTAAGTGCCCATCAGTAGATGAGTGGATCAGAAAACTGTGGTATGTTTACACAATGGAATACTACGCAGCAGAAAGAAGGAAGAAACTTCTACCCTTCGCCACAGCATGGATATAACTGGAGAGCATTATGCTAAGTGAAGTAAGCCAGGTAGTAAAAGACAAATGCCATATGGTCTCACCTATAAGTAGAACCTAATAAAAAAAAAAAAA